>JAJHZJ010000154.1:7238286-7523696 GCA_023548195.1 Bettongia penicillata ogilbyi | reverse complement strand
AAAGGCCTCCCCGCCCAGGCCCTTCATCCTCACTATCTTTCTGATAGTCTAGAAGCTAGGTCAAAAACACAAGGAGTGGTGGGGGTCAGAGCAAAAGCTGAGAGCCATTCACCAAGGCCTTCAGTCCTAGCCATGCAGTTACCTCTCAGATACCAAACTCAATTCACAAGCAGTTCTCAGGTCCAAGTCTTGTCTCCCCCTCAGCCCAGAATAATATACATGTATTATTATCATTGCTGCTGGGAGGGGCATTAACTTTGACAGGAAAAAGGCACCAATAAATTATATAAATAGAAAAAAACACAAATAAATAGACAATCACCTCAGGTTAGACACTGTGGGTGTCTGGCCTGACTAGGTCTCAGATCCAGCAGGCCAATGTCCTCCAGTACCTCAGGGTCCTCTCCTTACCCTGTCAATTCAGGAACACAGTTCTTTCCAGCCCCCATCCCTGCTCCCCAGCCCAGCCCATCCCCAACCCCACTCCTGCCCTCTTGTGTGACCTTGTGTGGGCTCAGGCAGGCTAATCTGAAACTACACTGCCTCTCCTCTCCCTCCGGCCCCAGTGCAGAGCTCCCCCCTGCCTAGGCCTGGGCCCAGATCGAGAACCAGAAGCGACCTCAAAGGTCAGCTAGTCTAAGTGGCGAGCTCATCTGAGAGCCAAGGAAAACTGAGGCCCACAGAGGTGAAGGTGTTAAAGTTAGGGTCTTCTCCCTGGAGAAGAGGACACAGCCTACCAATGGGCAGAGGTGAACGTGAGCCCAGGTCACTGAACTCTCCAAATCTCTGTCTCTATCCACTGGACCACACCACACTCCCTTCAGCCCCAAGCCTCTCAAACACCAGTGAGAACCACTGCACCCCTATTACTTCACACTGAAGGAGCTGGAAAGGCCCTAGCTGGAGGCTGGGCCAGCTCCCTCCTCCCTAGGAGCTTCAGGTAAGAGGCAGGACTGAGGGGCTGTGGGAGAGGTAATGAATCCACAGGGCTTTCCTTCATCCAAAACCTCCTTCACCTCCATTCCTCAAAGTACCTTCTGCCACTACTTACTCCTCCCTCCCTAAAGGAGTACAACCTCCCTCCAAGAGAGTGGAGACCTCTCTGGCACCAAAAAATGTCCCCCAATCATCAGAGATGGCTGACAATCCCACCAGGTACCAGGGTCTTCCACTGAGCTGCCTGACTCCTTTCACATAGATTGCTTTCTCAACTTGCACCAATCAGAAGCCTCAGCCCACCTGACACCAGCTTTACCACCCATCACTCTGGATCCACAGGATGGACATTCTGTGTCTCTTCTCACTACCCGCTGGAGATGGACTCCCACCCCTTGAGAATGGCACAGGCCAACCCGACATGGTGATCTGACCTGCAGACCACCTAAGGGAACTCGAGGACCCCCAATGAGTGCCCCAGACCAAGCGTTGGGATCCCTTCTCTCTAAACTATGCTTTGAGATTCTCACTGTCCCTGGATCTAAGTCACTCTTGGGGATCTTTAGGCCTAGATCCCTGTTCTGAGATCTCTCATAGTTCC
Organism: Bettongia penicillata ogilbyi; assembly: GCA_023548195.1. Classification (NCBI taxonomy): domain Eukaryota; kingdom Metazoa; phylum Chordata; class Mammalia; order Diprotodontia; family Potoroidae; genus Bettongia; species Bettongia penicillata. Next base: position 7,522,159 of record JAJHZJ010000154.1, on the reverse strand, counting down.
AGTTGAGATGCTGAAGGCCCCCACAAGTCAAGGTGACAACCTTGAGATTCCCAGGGTGCCTACAAGGCCTGGACCACCAGAGAAATGACCTGCTTGTATTTCCCTAACAAGTGGCAGCCCAGTTTCTTCTTCTGGAAAATGTCCCCTTGCTGGAGGTATCAGGGCCGTAGGAAACGGAGACATGGGCCACGTGGTACTTCTTGCACAGACGACAGGTGAGATTGTTGAGCAGCGCCCCTCATTATGGCTGTGGTTATGTTTAGCTGGCTGAGGAGGGGCAGGGCTCCAGGGTTGAGGGCCTTCTGGTCCCGGGTGATGTTGCCCAGTGAGGCATTGAGGTAGGCTATGATCCTGTATAGCTCCACCAGCTTTTCCTTGTCCGTGCCGTTAGCATGGAAGGGTGGGAAGTCCGTCACGTTGGGGTTACACAGCTTGTCTAGATTGGTCTGGAATGGATCCCCTTGAGCCTTGTACTGGGGACAGAGAAGAATAGAAAGGTAAACCACCAGTGGGGACAGAGGGGAAAGCAATTACTGGGGCGGGTAGGGGAGGAGGCTGGCACATGAGTCCTTGCTGATCCTGGAATACTGCAAGCAAGGAGCAACGCGGAAAAGACTCATGTGCCAGGGAGAGCCCAGGCTGGACAGCGTGGAGGTTCCTGCTGGCACCAGAGGCTACGCTTCTGGGGACAGGGACAGAGAACCAGGGATACTGGGCTAGACTCAGGGAATGTCAGCTTGGAAGGACCTTAGAAGAGAGGACGTCAGAGGTAAGGAACTTAGAACATAGAACATCAGAGCTGGGAGAAGACTCCAAAAAAAAGTGTAAGAGCTAGCAGGGACTTTAGGGATGGGATCTTTGGTCTAAAATCTCAGTTTCTATGTTTCACTAGAACTTTCTTCCTCTGTGTGCCTCGGGATTTTATGTGCCTAAAGACCTTCTTCTTAAACAGCCAAAGGGATCATTACACAAAAAAAGGGGATGAGCCTCTGGTCTAGTCCAGCTCCCTCACTGTGCAGAGGAGGAAACTGAGGCACATGATGGGGAAGTGAGTTCCTGGTAGGGGATGGGAGGGGAGCCTGGGCCTCCTGCCTCTCCCCACCGCTCCAGGCTGCCTTTCCTGACCTTCCTGCGTCATAAGGGGGTTTTGAGGATCAAATCACACCCTGGCTGTGAAAGTGCTCTGGAAAGTCTCTGAATGTTACCCAGATGTGAGGGCCCACTCAGTAAAGCCTTTGTACCCAGCCCTAAGCTAAAAAGCTGTGCAGGAGACAAAGGAAGGTGGAGATTCAAAAGCATCACAGTCCCCTGCCTCTTGTGTTGGGAAGAATGGGTTTCTTGGTCTCAACCCAACGCTCCAATGGCCAGCTGTGTGACCTCTCACCTCTGGGCCTCAGTTTCCCTATCATTATATGAAGGATTTGGACCAGCTGATGTCTAAGGGATCTTGGAAGCCTAGTTAATACTACACACCTTAGCATGAGTGCACACGCACACCACACACCACGCACACATGCACACACACATGCATGCACACTCACATAAGTATTCACACACCCACCAACACACACGCATCCCACAGTTCCTTGTCTATCTCACACACTGCCTCATTATCTAGTCCCGATATCTGTTTTCTTTTGTCTCTCACTGCCCATCTCTCTATCTCTCAGCCCTTCTCCATGTCCCTGTCACTCTCCATATCTCTCTTTGTAGAACAGGAAGTACACTTGGAACACAGAGTCACAGAGTCTGAGCCCTCAAAGGGGCTTCAAGGCCACTGGGTCTGACAGCTTCAATCACTGGTTGTATCCATTGTCTACTTGGAGTTTTCCAAGAGTGGCCATCAGGGGAGAGAACCACAGACTCAAAGGCTCCAGACCTGGTCTGGCCGCCAACTTATTATTGCAATAATAATTTCAGCTCCATGTGAGGAAATCCTTCCTAGCAACAAAAGTTGTCTCAAAGTAGACTAGGATTGCTTGGTAAGGTAGTGAGCTCCCCATCACTGGAAGTCTTCAAGTAGAGGCTGAAGGACTCTTCCTGGGGTTAGTCAGTCAGGTCTGGGTTGGACTTGGTGGACACTGAGGTCTCTGTCATCCTGTGATTTTAGGACTTTGGACAATATCCTCCCTTCTTCAGTGTGGGTCTCAATTTTGCCTTATGTAAAATGACCTAAATTTGACATAAATTTCTAAATTCCAGCTCTGAGGATCTGATTCTGTCTCTGTTGCTTTTCTGTATATCTCTATCTTTGTCTCTGTCTCTTTCCCTCTCCCTCTCTCCTTTCGTGGACTCAGCTCCAACAGCAGTGCTATCAGGAAGCCCACCCTTGCAGAAGCCTTCAGGGCTCCCCTGACTCCAGCATCCCCTCAGTCCCTGGGGCAGTCCCTCTAACATCCTCTCCAGATGCCAGGCTGGGCCTTTTCCTACCACATTCCAGTCTCATGTCCTAAGGCATGAACATGAGCAATGCTGGGGGAGGAGACAGCAATGTGGCAGGGTCTAGACCAAGGCTGTTGTTTCTGTTTTCCCTGCAACTCTTCCCCCCCCCCCCCCACCAGGTATCTAGGTCACCACCCTCAGTGGGGACTTGCTGACACCAGACCAACTTCCTGGCCTGGCTGAGGGGCTGAGAGCAGAAGCATGGATGGGGTCACTCACATAATAGGTGAAGAGTTCCGGGGCGCTGTGATTGAGCTGAGTCAGCTGGTTCCGGATCTGGAACGTGAGGTTGCCTTGGCACTGGTGGCGCATTTCGCATTTGGGATCATCAGGGGTGATGGGTAGGGGGCTCCCGGCCCCATGTTTCCAGTGCAGAACCAGCAGCAGGGGCATGACTCCTGGAAACAGGTGGGGAGGGGGTCTATGAGTGGGAGGCCTTGAAAGAGCTGGAGTTTAGTGTTCAGGTCAGTTTGGATGGAGGTGGAGGTAGGTGGGCTGCACCAGGGATGGAGGCTCACATGGCCTTGCTCATGGAAAATAATGAGCTCAGGAATGGGCATCACTCCCTGTCTATACAGAGATGTGAAGGCTAGGGATGGTGTTTCCCTGACAGCCCTAGTAGATCAGCAGGGCAAGAATGCTTATCCCCATTTTCAGATGTGAAAACTGAGGCTCATGCAAGGAAACTGCTCACTCAAGGACATAGAGGGGGGTAGTTTGGGGGTGTGCTCAGACCTCCATCTCTTTTTCCCTTCCTCAGCCATTTCTCTGCCTCTGCTTCTATCTCACTCCAGCATTCTTCTCTATTCTCTCTCGCCCCTGCTCTCTCTCTCTCTCTCTCTCCATTTCTGATACTGCTGTCTCTCCCCTCTCTTTATTCCTGGGATAAAAGAAGGGCACCTAGAAGCTATAAAGTTCTAGGACCCCAGACCTAGGACTGGAAGGCACCTCAGAGTTCATCTAATCCATGCTTCCTCATTTTACAGATGAGTAAACTGAAGTCAGCAAAGTTAGGTGATTGCTCAAAGTCACATAGTTATCAGAGGGAGAATTTGAACCCAGGACCTCTGACTCCAAACCTAGTACTCTGAGAACTGTGCCACACTGCTCTGTCCCTCTCCATCTCTGGATCACTTCAGATGCTGACTGAGTGATCTTTCTGAACATCTGTAAAATGGGCATAAGATATCTAATAGGGTTATGGTGAGAGTCAAATAAGAGATGTACCTAAAGTATCTTGCAAACCTCAAGACCATATAGACGTGTCAGTTTCTATTATTACTGCTTTTTATTTCTGTCCTAGGACTAGGGGAACTGAGGAGGGGAGGCAGAGACAAGAAGAGGAGTGGCACCTGTCACAGGCTGGCCCTGGGAAGAAGGCAGAGGGCGCCTGACTCAACCAGCTGCAAACAACCTCTGGCCAGAGGACTTTAGGGTCCTGCCCAGTCTGGGTTGGTTCTAGACCTGGGATTTCACCCCTCGCAGGGCCTGGCTTACCCCAGATTCACTGCCCCTCCTCCTGTCAATGCCAGCTCTTGAGCTCCTCAGTGTCTACCCATCAGACACTTGCTCCAGAACCTCCCTCCATCTCTCTAATCCTGCCCCACTTCCACATGGGCAGAGAGTCACATGATAGAGCTGAGAGTCAAAAAGCCTTAAGTTCAAATCCTGCTTCACATTTCTGAGCTGTGTGACCTAAGTCAATTGATTAACCTCAGTTTCCTCATCTGTAGAAATGATATGACAAGAGCCCCTGCCTTGTAAGGTTGGTGTGAGGATACAATGAAATCATGTTTGTAAAATGTTTCCAAACTTTAGGTGCAGTACAAACGCTGGCTATCATCACCATCATCACCATCATCATAGCTACTATGTAACTCAACCCTCTCTCTCTTTCTCTGCCCCCAGCCAAGCCAGCAAGAGCTCTGGGTGAAGTGGGAAGACCTGGCTTGGCATCCCACCTCAGTCACTTACAACAGACAAGTCAGTTAACTTTTCTATGCCTTCATCTGTAAGATGAAGAACTCTACAATTCTATATCAATGATTCATGTTCCCCCATAAATAGCCCCCTTACTCTGCTGCCTCCCTCTTTATTCCCTGATTCTGCCCCAGCCCTGTCTCTTAATCAATCAATTAGCAGTTTTAAGTGCCTACTATGTGTCAGGCACTGGGGGATAATTCCAATTCTCAGAAGAGCTTATATTCCCTGTTCCCTATATCCCCACAGCTCTGCCCACAATTTCACACCCCTATCCTGTACCTTCAGCTTCATCTCCTCCCCCTGTCTCTCCAGAGTTCCCTAAGTCTAGCATTCCCTTCTTCCAACTATCTACAGTTATAGACTTTAGAGTTGATTTAGACCCTAACCACCTCCTTTGCAGAGGAGGGAATGATACCCAGAGAAGTAAAAAGACTGGCCCAGGGTCACACAGCTAGGAAGTTTACAAATCAAGTTTCCTCTGATTGAAAATCCAGAGTTCTTTCCTCTGTACCACATTCCCCGCCCCACCCCCAGGGCCCTGGCAACAAATAATCCTAGGCTAGTCCCTTCCTGGAGCATGAGGAGCTGGAGTTAGGCCAGGGAGGTTTTTACCCTCTGAGTCAAGGCTGGGAGGATCTGAGGGGGTCCCACTTGTGGGGGGGTGGGGGGGAGGAGGGGAGAGCATCAGAGAGGAGGTGGAGGAAATGTTGCACATAATGAAAGGAAAAGGTTGCAGGAAGTAGATCTGTGGGGGAGGCAGAACAGAGAAAGGTAACCATGAGGGCTGTCGGGACCTGTCCTCGGAAGTTCTGGGGCTGTGGCTGTCCAGCTGCCGGAGGGCTGGACCACATGGCTCTCTGCCTCCACACAGCTCTGGGCCTGGGGGATTGCTGCTCAGCCCCATCTCCATCCTCCCTGGATGGCCACCCCCAGCCCCTCTGAGTCACCCTGACCTGCCCCCACTGCTTCCCGGACCCCCTCCCCCCAGGCCGTCCAGATCAACCCCGAGGGTGGGACAAGTGCAGAGGGAGGGAGGCGAGCCCACAGTCCTCCCAGGCTCAGATAGGGACGGAGTGGTGACCCGCCCACCTGCCTGCTGAGTGAAAATCTGGTCTTGTTTGGCCCCTTTTTCCACCCCCTACGAGTTAGGGAGAGCATCCCAGGAATGTCAGAGCTGCAAAGCACTTCGGAGGTAGTGTAGTGACTAGATTCTAGTGCAACCCAGAGGGAAACTGAGGCTCTGGAAGGTAAAAAGATAGCAGGGCTGGAATGTGACCCCAAATCTTCAGATTTTTCATTCCAGAGGCAGCCGGGGATTCCTATCCTTCTTCATTCCCCACCTCCTTGAAATACATTTGTGGAGGTGGGGCAGGAAGGCAGTATAGGATTATGATATGGGTGTTCAGATTATTTCTGGTCTCAGCATGGCGCAGTGGGCAGAGGACTATCCTCTAAGCTACAAAGACCCGGATTCAAGTCCTGACTCTGACACCTGCTGACTGTGTGACCCCTGACAAAGTCACTTATCCCTTCACTGCTCTGGGCTCAACAATCTAAATTGGGGAGAAACTCCTGTCTGTACTGGTATAGGAAGTTTTCTCACTAGGGAACTCCCTTTGCCAATGGAATCACATGTGCAGTCCCCATTCTTATCTTCCCCCCAACTCCACCTGCTTAGATCTTCCCCAGGCAGAGTGTAGGCGGCTTGTAAAGTATTCCTCCCCCCCCGCCCCCACGAACACACACACACGCACACACACACACACATACACACACTTATTCCCCAAGCTCTCGGCACAAACATTGACTGCCCTCTGCCAACCAACCCACCCCTGCCAGAGTCCTGCAAATACTCTCAGTGGGGGAGAAGGAAGGGGAGACAGAAAAACTGCCCTGTCGACTGCGGGGTCCTTAAAGGAGTACACCTCCCCATCCGAATGGAGGGCACGGGACAGAGGCAAACGGCACCAGAGACAGCGAATGGAGGGATGGCTGGATGAGTGAATGAATGAATGGATGGATGGATGGATGGATGGATGGATGAGTGAATGAATGAATGAATGCATGCATGCATGAAATGAGAGGAAGCTATTGAAGGGAGGACAAATTACAGACATGAAGGAAAAGAAAAAGTAGGAAGAAATAGGGAGTGAGAAAGAGAGGAAGAAAGTAAAAAAGAAAAGGAGAGAGAGAGAGAGAGAGGAGAGAGAGAGAGAGAGAGAGAGAGAGAGAGGAGAGAGAGAGAGAGAGAGAGAGCGAGAGAGAGAGACATGCGCAAGACTGGGTAGGAGCATAGAGTAAGGAGCGCTGGAGAAGGAAGGAAGGGGGAAGACTGGAAAGGAGCCGGAGCGCTGTCGGGACTCCCCCGACGCTGGCAAACCTGCGTTCAGTGGCCGCTCAGTGTTGAAAGCCCAGGCGCGCCGCTCTCTGCCGCCTCGTCCTCCGGGCGCTGGAGTGGCGGGGCGCCAGGGAGCCATGTGCAGGGCCAGGGGAGCTCCCTGAAGCCGCTCGCTCGCTCGCTCGTCCCGCTCTCCTCCTCCCCGCCAGCTCCCAGCACCGCAGGTTGGCTCGGCGCGCCTCGCCTGGCCGGCAGATTGGGCGGGCGAGCTGCCTGTCTGTCTGTCTGCAGGGGTGGGTGGGTTTCTCTCTCTCTCTCTCTCTCTCTCTCTCTCTCTCTCTCTCTCCTCTCTCTCTCTCTCCTCCCGCCCCCCCTTACAGGCCCCCCCACAAGCACCAAAGCAGGAGAAGCCCCATGGAATGGGTGTCAGGGGCTGGCGGGCTGTTGCATTTTACCTGCGGCCAAGACCTTCATTGTGGGCCGGACTTGAAGTCGGGAGGGACCTAGTGGAGACTGAGTTTATGTTGACAGGGGTGTTGCAGAAATTCATGCTCGAGCGGGACTTGGCCTTGTTTATATACGGGAGCCTATGTTGTAAGACAGAGAGAAAAAAGCTATATTTAGCCACTCAAAAGGATACCCAATTCAGGAAGTTGTTTGAGGTGCATCATAGTTGTGGGAAATTATGAATGGGACGAGAGTGAAAGTGAGGGGGGGGGGGGGCGCGAGAAGGGGGAGAGTGGGGGGGGGCGGGGAAAGGAGCCTTTTTTTCTTTCTCTCTTCTAAGAATTTTTTTGTGATAGAATTATAATGGTCTTCCAAAAAACGAACAGCCTGTGCTCATTTTTCTGAATTGTTTTGAAATTGAGGTAGGGGGTGGGAAGATATCCCTCCCCACAAACCAAGGTCCTAGCTCCATTTCCCTGAAAAAGGACTCTGAAACTCAGAGAAACTTCCTGACTCACCTGGTAGGGAGAGAAGTGGAGCAAAGGGACCGGCAAGGTTGGTGGGGGCAGGGGCTGAGGGTAGAAGACTGATATTGACCCTCTTTCAGACCCTGTAGGATGGGGCAGTCTGGGAGTATGGTGACAGTAGGGCCCCCCTGGCACAATCTCTCCTCCAATCACCGGTGATTTACAACGGTGAGGAATCTGAACACTTGACTGTCACTTGGTGCCAGCCTTTGGCAAAAGGGTGTTGTCGCTTAGGGAGACTAGTGATGGCTGGGATAGGTGTGGAGAGCTGGTTAAAGGGTGACAGCTAAGGGAGACAGCATGCCACCAGGAAGCCTGGCTTGGAGTCAGAGGTTCGAATCCTGGCATCTACCATCTGTGGGACCTTGGGCAAGTCAGAGCTTCAGATTTTTGAAAATGAGGGTATTGGACTGGAATACAGCTGAAGGCCCTTCTAGCTTGAGATTTATGCTCCTAAAAAAAATGATATTGTTAAATTGAGTTCTTAATTAACAGCAGTAAAGTGATGATGAATGGAAGGGAACTTAAAGACCACCTAGTCCAATCCCATCGTTTTACAGTTGAGGAAACTGAGGCCCAGATAGGGGAAGGGACTTGCTCAAAGTCCTACCCTACTTCCAAGGGTGGTTGGGAGAATTTAATGAAAGTCTGTATGACCTAAGGGGTATGGTGCTATAGAAACAGCAGCTAATGGTGAGTGGAGGAGGCAGACTCCAACCCTGACCATAGGCTGAGTCATCCAAGTGAGATGGGTCCCTGCCCTCAAGAACCTTAACTCTGCTCAAAGATATAAACATTCAATTCAACTCAATTTAATTTAAAAAGCACTTATCAATCCCGCCACCCCCTCCCAGGTGCCCAGAATTATGCTGGGAATAGAAACACAAAAGTGAAAATCCCTGCCCTCAAGGAGCTTATTTGTCTACAGGGCCATAGAGACCACCTAGTGCAACCTCTTTATTTTACAGAGAAGGAAACCAAGGCTCAGGAAGGAAAACAGACCAAGACCACACAGGGAGCAGAACTGGAATTTGAACCCTCTGGTTCTTCCCTACATCCCAGTGCCCTGAGGTTGTCCTACTCTGGGCCTCAGTTTCCCCCATCTGTGACACAGAAGAGGAAAAGAGCAGCCTGGTTGGGAGAAACTGGCAGAGTTCTTTTTGGTCCTGGGAAGTGAGTGCCACAACACATCAGGGCGTGGGCACTGACAAGTCTCGTGCAGCTCCAATTCCATGTCCCTGGCCCCGAAGGGGAGATGGATGGGAACCAGTTTCCAAGAGGCAGACTCCTAACCAGGCAAGCTCCAGTTTCCACCGAGTGACGGGGGTGGTCCCGCCCCAGTGCTGCCACGGGGAGGTCTGTGGCTTTGGCAGCCGGGCCCAGGTCAGGAGCTCTCCTCTTTCCCCACCACCCCATCCGACAAGTTGCCACATCCCACCCGCTCTCAGGCCTGCCTGGCCATGTGCTCCTTCTTGGTCTTGCCAGGACTGGTCTCCCCCCTTGGACTGGATGGAGGTGGGGGAGTCCTGGGGGCTGGGACCCAGGGCCCTGATAACAAGCTGCTGGCTATTCCTAACCGGCTTCAGGAATAAAACACAGCTGGACCCAGCTACCCCGCCCAGCCCCTGCCCCCTCCCAGCCTCAACCTCCTGCTTGCTTCCTCTGGCCTGCCAAAGACTCTGCCTGGCATCTTTTCTCCCCACCCCACCCTATCCTGGATTAGGGTAATCAAAGGATGTCGAGGTCACCCACAGAGGCGATCTGACTTGGGCCCTCCGAGATGATGGGCTCCCCAGCTTCAGCCAGCCCCCATCCCCCAAAGCTCAGCCAAGGCCACAGGCCCCATCTCTTGAAGATCTAAGTCACCCCAGACTGCTTCCCCGCTGGTCCAAGACACCTCACCATGTCCTAATCTGTCCTCAAAGCCCACCCCCTGTCCCACACTGGTCACTAGGGTCCAATTTGCTTTCCACTTTGTCCAATCTGGAATGTCCTACCCCCCTCATTAGAGCCCTAGGCTCCTCCAGCTTGGGTCCCCAAGGTCACATCTACTACCCCCTGAATTCAGGCTTGATGCTCCTTCATCCAGCCTCCCAACCCAGTTTCCCCCGAATTGCCCCAACTTGGTCTTCAAAAGGTCATGGCTCAGCCCCTCAGTCCTTTCCAGGGGCCCCCTGGACCCCCGGCTTAGCCTCTTTCTCCCCGACATTCCCAGTTCAGTCCCTGTGTGTGCCCAGACTGATGCTTGGGCAAGGCCTGTCTGCCACGGCCTCAGCTTTCCCTCTTCCCTCCCCCACCTCCCTCCCCCATTCGTGCTCCCCTATCTTCTTTCCCTTCTTCCTCAGAATTTTCCCTAAGTAGGCGTCTCCTTCCCTGAGCTCTGATTAAATTCCTCCCCCCACCCCCCACCCTTGGATTCCCTTATCTTGTCTTCTCCGAGTCCCCGGAATCTACCCTCCCCCCATACACCCTGAACTGAAAGTGGGGGTGGGGAGTGGGAGGTACAGGAGATCCTATCCCCAACTTGTGTCATCAGATGTTCGCGAGGAAAGAGGCCTTAGAGAGCATCTCGGTCTCATTTTATCAATGAAGAAACTGAGGCCCAGGGGGGAAGGAAGCAGGTGATTTGCCGAGGTCACACAGAGAGTGAGAGGCAGAACTGGGATCTGAACCTTCCTCCCTGTGTCTTGGAACCCTACGTCCTTGCGCCTGTATCCCAACGTCCAGGACCCCGACAGCCATCCCTTCCATGGCCCTACTGTGCCTCAGTTTCCTCTGTCCCTGTTCCCTCCCCGCCACGCCCTCCCCCGTACCTGACGCAGTGCTCTGAGATCCTTGGTGGCCCAACCCTGGCCTCCCCCAACACCCCTCCATGGGCTCGGCTCCGCAGGGCAGCTAGCCTCGGTGCGGGCCCCAGGGTGGGGCAGTTGGGGCCGGGTCCCAGCTCCGTCCTCAGCCCTCAGCCGGTCAGCCCGGCACTGGGCTGCGTGTCTCGGGCCTGGGCCCCTGCTCCCAGGGTAGGGAGCAGTGCTGGGGTGGGGTCGGCTGGGGTGGGGTGGCCGCCGGCCCTCCCTGCGCAGGGCCCAGCTCCAGGCCGAGTTTGGGTGTTTGTTTGGGGTGTGGGTTTTTCCCTAGCGCTTGTTTGTCTCCTTCCCCTGGTTCTCTCACTGGCCGGTTCCCAGGGTCACAACCCCCCCTTTTCACACTCCCCCCGGCACCCCACCCTGGAGTGGCAGCCCCAGCCGGGCCCCTTCCAGCTGTGACTTCATCTTCATTTACTCCAGCCCCTGCTAAGGAAGCCGGGCTGGAGGCTGGAGTGCTCGCGAGCAGGGATGGGGGGAACCTCACACGTGGCCGGCGCTGGGGCCAGGAGTGGCCCTCTCCCACAGGCACTCAGTCCTAGGGATCAAGGGCTGCTGCAAATGGCTGGCCCCTTCCCCTCATTTTACAGAGGAAGGGAAGGCACCCACCCAAGGATACTCGGCAAGTATGGACACTTCCAACCCAGGACTCCATGGACAGGGCTCATCCTGCTGCTGTTCCAGACTGTTCGATGGGAGGACTGAAAGGGGATTTCAGTGATCTAATCCAACCCCATAGTTTTACAGGTGGGGAAACTGAGGCTCAGAGAAGCCACATGGAATCATAATCACCCAAGTTCCTCTAGCATTTTATATACATACCCTTGTTAGAGCTTCACCACAGCCCCGGGCATTAGCATACTCATTTTACAGATAATTGAATGAATAAATGAAAAGGCATTTATTAAACGCTAACTAGTGCCTGGGATATGGAAGAAAAAAAACTTTGGTTCAGGTAACCGTAAGTGACTTGCCCAGGGTTTTAATATACTAGGATCTGAATCCAAGTCTTCTGGATTCCAAGTCTGGCCTTCTTTCCCTTATGTCAATGCAGATCGCTGGGGGCCAGAGCCGCTGAATTCTCCCAGAAGGCATGACCCAGCCTAGACCCAGCCTGTGCTCCTTCACACCACCATACCTTTTCCTGGGCAGTTTCCCTCCCTTGGAAAGCCTTCCTCTCTACCTCTCTAGATTCTAACCATCCTCCAATTGCTTTTGGGTATAATGGATTTGAAAGTTAAAGGACCCTAGGTTCAAGTGCTTTCTTTGACACTTACCATAAGAGTGACTTGGCCAAGCTTCTTCCACTCTATAAATGAGACTCTTGAATGGCATGAGCTCCAAATTACCTTCTCCATCATGCTATGAGCCCACAAAAATTCCACTTCCTCCAGGAAGCCCTCCGTGATTGCCTGGGTCCCACACAAGCTCTTCCTAGATTAACACCTGCCTCGTACAGACAGCTCTATGCTGTTTGCTGTGACATCATTTTAGAACCATGCAGGCAGTGGATCGAATGCTAGGCTTGGAGTCAGAAAGACCCAGATTCAAATCCTGCCTCTGACACTAACTAGCTGTTTGACCCTTCGGTGGTGCCCTCCCCTTCTTCTGAGCCTCAGGTGGCTCTGGTACAGGGCATGCCCACACCTACAATTCCTCCCCACTGATAAGATCACAGATCAAATCCTAAATTCTAAAAGAATAAGAATTCAGAGAATTCAGCAGCAGATTTGATCTCCCATGGGAAAAAGGGGAAGGGCAGGGTATCATAAACCATAGGTTTAGAACCTCAGAGGGAATCTTGTCTAACCCATTCATTTTGCAGATGGAGAAACTGAGGTCTTAAATCCTTGCTAGGTGATAGGCTCCCTGAATGCAAGAACTATGCCCAATTCATCAGTACTCTTGTGCACAGGGTTGAGTTCATTTAACCTGAGGCATCCAGAGACTCCCCTCAGAGACTCCTGGTCTAAGAGGTCAGTGTTCTCTCTTGGGCCTCCCTCCATGCCAGGGCTCAAGGGGCCTGGGTTGGGTTGGTCAGGACAGGTGGCTGCTGCTGATGAAGGGAGAGGGTCAGGTTGGGGCCCCCTCCTGAATCCCACAGAATGGGGGTGAGGCCACCTGCCTCAGTGACCCCAGCCTGGTACAGCAACAGTGTGGTATAATGGACTTTAAACTTCCAGTCACAACTCTGGGTGACCATAGACAAGTGTTCCACCTTCGTAGAATGAAGGACTTTGACTAGGTGCCTTATGCCATCCCTTCCTGAGTCAGTCTAGGGTCCTATGGTGCTTGGCCTTTCTCTTCCTCCAAGAGAGAACTGGGACCCTGGGACTCTGTAGCAGGGGAGCACCTGCTTTGGGTCCCTCTCCAGTATTCTGGGAATGCCCCTGACCTTAACCCCTGGCTGCCCTGGAAGCTGATTCACCCCCAAGGACCCTTGGCCCTGGGGCACTACTACTCCTGGGGCTTTGAATCACCAGCCGCCCCCTGCAGAGGGTGGGTGGGAGTGGTGAGCAGTCCTTTTGTCTCCCTGTGGGTCACCGGGCAAAATGGGGAGCCAGCTGGAATGAGTGGCTGTTGGAGGGGAATGGGGGATGGGATGGGGAGGACCTGGTTGTCCTGTGTGGGCAGTGAATGCCAATGACTCACCAGGTAGACAGGCTGACTGGGGGAATTCCCCATAACTAGCCATCCAGAAACTGCCACTTTCCCCATCCCCACCCCCACTACCCCCTCCTTCCCTTCTGCCTCCATCCCAGCCCAAATGACGCTTTCTCCAGGTTAGGCTCAGAATCCCTAGGACCATGGAATGCTGGGGGGTGGGGAAGAACTGAGTTATTTCTAAAGTCCTTTTCCAGCTAGAAATCCTTGGAGCTTATGAAAGAGACTTAAGACACCTTCTGACCCAATCCTCATTATTTGACAGATGAGGAAACTGAGGAATGGAGAAGGAAATCATTGGTCCAAGGCTTTCTGTAAGACTAAGTTCTCTTCTGGGACCTTCAAGAACCATCCCTAGCTCAGATGCCACCTAACATCTTGACTGCACTTTCCCCATCTGTAAAATGGGCTTCAGGAGTCAGGGGGCCAGAGTCCACTCCACTCTGTAGAGTGTGGAGGACATTGCCCTGGCTTAGAATGAGAGGCATAGGTATTACTGGTCTCAGGAAGGTGTCTTTTCAAGGGCTAGGGGAGGTGGGATGGAGGCATCCATCATGGGGTAGAGGAGCAATGGGTATTTGGGCCTCTGCCCTGGCATCTCTCCTGCCCAGAAAACAAAATGTTCCCTGCTGTCCTTGATCTCCGGAGATAGACTTCAGTCTACCAGTGGACTGCAGTGACCCATCTCTATTCTCTGATGTGGCCCCCTTGTGGCCAAGAACCTGTTGGTAAGATTGGACTCGGGCTGTAGAGGGGTACTGGGACCCCAATTTAGGGTTGGCAGGGATCTTAGAGACTCCAGATGAAGCAACCCCCTCATTTTATAAAGGCATTGAGGCCCATAGAGTTGAAATGACTCCCCAAAAGTTATTCCAGCGATTAGCAGCAGACTTTGGGTTCTGCTGGAGGGCAGGGAGGTGATGGGGGGAGGTATGTGTGTGTGAGAGGACTGTAAGCCTGTCCACAGGTGTAGGGCCAAGTCAGAGCTCAGGCTATAAAGAGGCCGGCAGGGCTCACTCCACAGAGGTTCAGGGCTTAATCTGAGCTTTGACAGGGGATCAAGGTTCAGACCCTAGACAAGGTCAGGGCTCAGACCCTAGACAAGGTCATGGCTCAGTTGAGAGACAAAGTCAGGGCTCAGTCCATAGACAAGGTCAGGGCTCAGACCACAGGCAGGCTCAGGGCTCAGACTGTATCCAATGACAAAGTGAAGCTAATACTCAGTCCTTCCTAAACACAGACAGGGTAGGCAGTGCCATCCAGTGGACTCTGGCAGTTTCCAGGTAGTGAGAAGGCCTGGGTGCTTCCAGCTTTACTGCTGTTTTGCTATGTGTTCCTCAGGGCAGGCAGCCTCTCTGGACTTGGGGACAATGCATCTTAGGAAATGCCAGCAGGGAGGGCGTCAGCCCATGTCCAGCTGGGTAGGTGGGACACTTGGGATTCAGATCTCCAGCCCAAAGGGCCTTTGGAGCTAGTCCCAAAGCGGGGCAGAGGCCCTAGGACTGACTGGAAAAGGAGCCCAGGGGTAGCTGCAGAGGGGCCTGCTCTCCATCCCCCACCGCCTCCAGGAAGTCCAGCTGCAATCCTGGCATTTCCCAGCTGCTTTCTAAGTCAGGAATTGACCTCCTGGGAATTACATCAGGGAGAAAGTTTTTTAATTTTGTTTCTTCCGGTTTGTGCGTATGTGTGTTTGTTTTTAAAATCCGGTTGGAAATAGAATGACCCCGAAGGCATGACTGAACTGCCTTCCCTCACTTTCTCTCTTGGACCCAGAGGGAGAGAGCTGAGGGGCTCAGCCCCAAAGCAGTGTTGCGTTGGTTCTCAAGAGCCAAGGAATGGGGCTCTAGAACTCAAAGATCCCCAAGTCCAGTCCCCTCATTTTACAGATGAGGAAACTGAGGCCCAGTGAGGTTGGGACTTTCCCAGGATCACACAGATAGTAAATGTCTAAAGCAGGATTTGAACTGAGGTCTTTCTGATCCAAGTTAAACATATCTAAGCATAGGGAACCCCTAAGCTACTCTGCCTCAGAAGCCAGCCCTCTACTTTCAGCTCCTTTACAGAGACCTCCAAGGTACGTTGTTGTATCCTCTTCTCTAGCTCTATCCAAGAGCTAGAATCTCTCACCTTCTTAAGCTGCTTTTAAAGCCTTAAAGCCACTTCTTAGCATAGGGAGGTGGGACAGAGGATATGACTCCCATTTAACAGATGAGGAAACTGGGACCCTGAGCTGGAAAGGAGCTCGGAGAGACCATTGAAGACAAGTCTTACAGATGGGGAAACTGAGGCCCAGAAAGGAGAAGGGGTTTGCCCAAAGTCACATAGCAATTTAGTAGCAAGGTTGAGGTTAGGACCCAGGCCAGCCCCTGGATGAGTGCTTACCCAATGTTTCCTCAGCCCAGAGATGAGAGCCAGGCAGAAGCGGGTAAGGGGAGACAGAGGCCATGATCAAGGGTATATGTAAGTTTCCCCCTCCTGAAGCCCTCAGGGCTGTGGATGGCACAATCTTGGCAGACTACCGCACGGTAGGCACTTAGTTAGTGTGTATTGAATTGAGTTGAACTCTTCCTCTGCTCTCAGTTGTAGCCCTCCCCTACCCCAGTTCTCACCCCCTGACATAAGCTGGTCTCCCAACACAGGCCCCAAGTCCCATGCAAGGTTAAGGGTTAAGACGGTGGAGAAAGGAGGAGAAAGGGAGGAAGGAAGTGGTCTTCACCACCCTCACACAGCTGAGTCTGTGGTGAGTCCAAGAGTCCAGGGGGACACTTGGTGTCTCTGTCCTAGTTCAGGGCTACTGTGTGTGTGTATGTGTGTGCATACATGTGTGTGTGATGTGCGTGGGTGTGGGTGTGATGTATGAGGGTGTACATATGTGTATGTGGTGTGTGTATGTGTATATGGTGTGTGTGCGTGTGCATGCATGTGTGTGTGATGTGTGTGGGTGTGAATGTGTGTATGTGGTATGTGTATGTGTATGTGGTGTGTGTACATGCATGTGTGTGATGTGGGGGGTGTGCATGTGTATGTGGTGTGTATGTGCATGTATGTGTGTATGATGTGGGGGTGTGCATGTGGTGTATGTATGTGGTGTGTGTGCATGTGCGTGCATGTGTGTGATGTGTGTGCGTGCTTGTGTATGTGATGTGTGTGGTGTGTGTATATGTGTATGTGGTGTGTGCATGTATGTGTGTGGTGCACGCACACACATGTGTGTGGTGTGTGCACGCATGCGTGTACATGTGTATGTGGTGTGTGTATGTATGTGTGATATGTGTGTATGTACGTGTGTATGTAATGACTATGCTGATTTGTTTATGCTCCAATCTGAGTCTTTAAATATATTTCAGAGAGAGAGATTATATACAATTTTGTTGCAGTTCAGTCTTTTCAGTCATGTCTGACTCTCCGTGAACCCACTTTGGGGTTTTCTTGGCAGAAATACTGGATGGTTTGCCATTTCCTTCTCCTGCTCATTTTACAGATGAGGAAACTGAGTCATACAAGGTGAAGTGACTTGCCCAGATTCACACAGATAGGAAGTATCTGAGGATGGATTTTAACTCAGGAAGATGAGTTCTCCTGACTCCAGAGTTGGCACTTTATCCACTGAGCCACCAATCTACCCCCCATATATAACATATATAATGTTATATAGAATATGTCTTTCTATCTCTGTGGGAATCTATGTCCATGTTTGTGTGTTCATAGACTCCTAGACGTAGGGCCAGAAGGGACCTCAGGGGCTGAGTTTCTCTTTTTTTTCAGATAAGGAAGTAAGACCAAGGAGTCACCACCTGCCCAAGGTCCAGTGGCAGAAGCATCAAATGTAGGATTTGAATGCAGGTCCTTTGACTGCAAAGCCAGAGCTCCTTCCCTTGGATCATCCATATAGGACCATGTGTGTATCATCTGTGGATATCTGCATCTGTGTGGGGTTGTCCCTCCCCTCAACTACTTTGTACTCATTTTGCAAAGATTCTGTATAACCTTGGAAAGGTTGTTTTCCCCAGTAGATTGTCAGCTCACTGTGGGCAGGGACTATTCCATTTTTATCTCTGGTTACCAGCACAGTGGTCAGCATGTGGTAGGTGCTTAACAAATGCTTGTTGATAGAGGTATCTGAATGGGAAGAGCATTGACTTGGGAGTCAGGGGACCTGGATTTGAGTCCTGATGCTGACTGTCCTTGTGTGACCTCCCTAGGCCTCAGTTTCTTTCTCTGTAAAATAGGGCTATAAAATTTCTCTGTAAAATTGTAATAAATGGCCTCTGAGTTTCCTTCCAGCTCTTCATCTCCAAGTATGTATGGGGGATGAGGGGGATAGCTGTCTCTATCTCTCGGGATATCTGGGATATAGATACACACACATATCTATATATTTCTCTATCTTAACTTCTGCATATATATCTGGGTTGTTCTCTTGAAGTCTGTCTGACTGTGTGTATGTGTATGCATGTGTGTGTATATATATGTGCATGTGTGTATGTGTGCATGTGTGTGTGTGTGTAATTTCCTTCACTGGCCTCCTCCCTCTCTCCCTCCTGCTCCCCACCCAGCCCCCAGGAATGGCCGTGGGCCCCGGAATGTGGCAGTGGCTTCCATCCCATCCCATCCCGTCCTGTCCCATCCCACCCCGGGGCCTCCGCAGGCCAGGTTTCCTCTCTCCTCTCTCTGTCTCTCTCCCAGCCAGCTTCCCCCCAGGCCCGCCCAGCCCAGGCCGGCCACCCTGACTCTTGGCTCCGGGACAGTGCTGATGTCAGAGGCGAGCTGACAGCTTCTCCCGCTGGATTTTCCGAAAAGGGAGAGACTGCATCACGGCTCCCATGAAAGAATCACGGGAGGAGGGGGCGGCAGCGGCGGCGGCGGGAGGAAGGATGTTTCACTCAAATGGTTTCCTGACCTCAGAGGCAATAAACATGACAGGAAGAGGCTGCTGGGACCTGCTCCAGCAGGAGCCGACCAGCCGGGTGGCAAAGGTGTGGGGAACATCTCCCCTTCCCTCTGACCACCCCACCCTGCAGGCCCTGGCCCCACTACCCCTCCTGGCTCCTGCCCCTGGGGGAGGCCCAGCCCTCACCTGGGAGGGGACAGCATGCTGTTCACCGATGCTCTCCCCCCCACAAGTTAGCCTTCTCTTGTGTCCCAGCCCACCTCCCAGGCCCCTTGAGGCCCCATCCTGAGGGGTGCCATGATGTCCACTTGGCGGCAGCTGGGCAGTGATGAAGCTGAGGGGTGGGGACCTCAAGCCTAATCCTGGCCAGGGTGGGGATGGTGATATGACAATGAGATCATAGATGAACCAGAGCTGGGAAGGCCCTTGGGGGCCATCCCTCATGGAGACCCAGAGACAGGAAGAGACTTGCCCAGGGTCACACAGCAGAGCTGGGATTAAAAACCCCTGACTCCAAAGTCAGGCGCCCTTCCTACTGCACCATACTGTGTTCAGTTCCTATATGCTCCAAGTCTTCTAAAGATAGAAAAATTCTAGACACAGAGTATAGGGTCATAGAACATCAGAGTTCTCCGACTTTTAAGATCCTTCCTAACCTGAACCTCCTCCTACCTTTCCAGCTGTCTTATTATCCCTTTTCCCAATAACATTGGCCTCCTGGCTGATCCTCATACAAGATGCTCCATCTCTAGACTCTGGGCATTTTCTCTGGCTGTGCCCCCTGCCAGGAATGCTCTCTCCTTCCTCAACTCTGCCTCTCCTACTTTCCCTGGCTTCCGTCAAATACCAGCTGAAATCCCACCTTCCTCAGGAAGCCTTTTCCAATCACCCTCAGTGCTAATGCTTTCAATTCATCCTTTCTGTAGCTTGTTTGTACATAGAAGTTTACATGTCGTCTCCCACGTTAGACTCTGAGCTCCTTGAGGTCAGGGACTATTTTTGCCTTATCCCCATCACCTTGTACAGAGTCTGGCACATAGGAAGCAGCTCAGAAATGTATGTTCACTTGACTTGAATCAGAGCTTGTAGAAGAGTCAGAGCAGAGGATGTCAGGGCTGGAGGGGCCTCAGAACAGGGGATGTCAGAGCTGGGAGGGACCTTAGAACAGGGGATGTCAGAGCTAGAAAGGGCCCTGAAACAGGGGATGTCAGGGCTAGGAAGGCCCTAGAACAGGAGATGTCAGGGCTGGGAGGGGCCTGAGGACAGGGGATATCAGGGCTAGGAGGGCCCTAGAACAGGGGATGTCAGAGCTGGGAGGGACCTTAGAACAGGGGATGTCAGAGCTAGAAAGGGCCCTGAAACAGGGGATGTCAGGGCTGGGAGGGTCCTTAGAACAGGGGATGGCAGAGCTGAGAGGGGCCTGAGAACAGGGGATATCAGGGCTAGGAGGGCCCTAGAACAGGGGATGTCAGGGCTGGGAGGGGCCTGAGGACAGGGGATATCAGGGCTAGGAGGGCCCTAGAACAGGGGATGTCAGAGCTGGGAGGGACCTTAGAACAGGGGATGTCAGAGCTAGAAAGGGCCCTGAAACAGGGGATGTCAGGGCTGGGAGGGTCCTTAGAACAGGGGATGGCAGAGCTGAGAGGGGCCTGAGAACAGGGGATATCAGGGCTAGGAGGGCCCTAGAACAGGGGATGTCAGAGCTGGGAGGGACCTTAGAACAAGGGATGTCAGAGCTAGAAAGGGCCCTGAAACAGGGGATGTCAGGGCTGGGAGGGTCCTTAGAACAGGGGATGGCAGAGCTGAGAGGGGCCTGAGAACAGGGGATGTCAGGACTGGACAGAATGTTAGAGACCATGTAGGCCAACTTATTTTTGTAACAGTGAGGAAACTGGGGCCCACAGAAAAGTGGCCAGAGCCTAAGTGCCCACAGGTAGGAAGTTCCAGAGCCAGAATTTGCACTCACATCCTTTGATTTCAAGGACTCAAATGATGGGGCCGGTCATGGAGGTGATGGTGATGGCCAAGAACTCCACACAAAGAGACCAGAGCCTTGAGTGAAGCCCAGCCCTTCATCTCTTTCCCTTGCCTCTCTCTGCCACAGATTCCTTCCCTGGGATGGGCTGAGAACAAGTAAGCTCTGGGTGAAGACCTCAGATAGATCTCACTCCATTCAGAATTGTGGGCTTTAGAGGTGGGAGGAATCTTTAAAATCATTTCACAAATGAGGAAACAGACCCAGAGAGCTTGTGGCATGCCCAAGGTCATAGAGGTAGGAAGTAGAAAACTGGATTCAAATCAAGGTCACAGAATTATAGGAGTAGGTCTCGGAGGGAGCCTACAGCTGACTACTCTAAGCCTGTGCCCTCCCATTTAACAGATGAAGAAACTAAAGTTCAAAGATATTCATCAATTTGCCCACAGTCACACAGGTGGCAAGTGGCAGATACTGGATTTGAACCTAGGACCCATGATCCTAACTCCAGGGCTGTCGTTCATGATAATGGCCAATAGCCATGGGAATCCTTCCAAGACACTCCCTGCCTATCAGCCTATGAGCTCTCCCTTATGGGCCAAAGACCCCTCCCTCCCTCTCCCTCTCCTTCCCACCATTGGCCTAACTCTCCTCCTCTCCATGAGTATACCTCCCTGCCGACAGACACCTCAGTGAGTCCCAGAGGCAGAGGTGACTGGGCAGCCTCCATGTGGGAGGGAGACAGACAGGCAGCCCACCCTGACACATCAACACCAGAGCAGCGTCTGGGACATTCCCAGTGGAGGCGGATGATCGCCACCTCATGGTGACCATCCACTCCCTGGCCTCTGCCAGTCGTCCCTGATGATGGTGATTCCCCAGCTCTCTCACTGGTGAGCCTCAAACCTCTCATTGGACCCCCCTAGAACCAAAGTCCAACTTCTTGGACTTGAGAGGATTGCAAGATGGGGCTGCTCCCTTTTTTCCAATGACCTTGATGATCCCTTGTCCTGGCACTATCCATCCCATGATGGCATCAGACCTTTGCCATCAATATTTGTTGACTTGATTTGACATGACTTTGCTCAAGAGCTAGGAGTCTGCCCCCCCCCACTTCCAGGAAGTTCATAGCTCTGACCTTAGAGATGTCCTGGGCCACCCCCTTCTCTTACAGAGGAGGCTCAGAGAGGAAAGGATCATCGTGCAAGTCCTTGGGAACCTACAGAGGGCTGGCCGACCTCACTGCAGGCCTTGGGGACTGGGGTGGTTCACGTTCTGACTGGTCACTCCCCTTTCCACAGGTGGGAGCAAGGGACTCTGACCCTACCAACTAATGGCCAGGAGTGGGACTCTGGGAAGCAGGCTGTGTATCTGACGCCCCAATTGACTGTGCTTTCCCCAGTGGCTCCCCACCAGCCTCCTTGATCCCTTCAAGCCCACCTTCTCTGCTGCCCTCTCTTCGCCCTGGGCTGGGTTGCTCTAGCTGCTTATCAGCTCAGCAGGACCCCATGAGACAATGGTGTCTCTGATCCCCTGCCCAAGGTCTCCCTCTCCCCTCCCTCCTTCCAGAGCTGCCACATTTCCTCTTCCCTTTCCACATTCTGGGTCGTTCTCGGCTTCCAGCCAATTCCCCACTGGCACTGGCCTGGCCATCTCAGCTACTCCAGAGGCCAGAACCCTCTCCCATGTATCAAGGCAAGACAGCAGATCCCTGCAGCCCCAGGCCAAGGAGTCCACATGCTGTAAATCTCAGGAGGATGTTCTGGGGAAGAACCATTCTAGAGTCACAGAACATCAGAGGGCTAGTCCAATACGCACATTGGACAGATGGGAAAGCTGCCCCAAGCCCCATGGGAGAGGCAGTATGGAATGCCAGAGAGCGGGAGCCAGGAAGCACCAGGTTCAAATCTCCCTTCTGACCCATGCTGGCTTGGAGACCCTGGACAAATCACTTAACTAGCTGAGGCTAGAAGTGGCAGGCAGCTGGTGCCCCAATCTGCAGTGGTAAGAAAAACTCAAACACCCCAGTCCAGGACAGGCAGCTTCACTGGCATGAGGGGTATCATTAGAAGACAGAAGAATGATGTCATTAACCCGAAAGTCCTGAAGACGTGTTCCCCATCTAATTACATGTAACGTTGGGTAAGCCTCTGTTTCCTCACCTATGAAATGGGTGGTTTGGATTAGCTGGCGTCTGAAGTCTCTGATGTTCTACAAGCTACAGGCTAGGTCTGAGGTGGGGGAAGCCCTCAAGAACATTAGGGGCCATGTGGTTGGGAGGGTCCTGCCTGCCTGGTGGAGCAATCCCCGAGGGAGAAGGGAGCATGACTAGGCTGAACCTTCCAGCTGCAGCCTTCCTCCCCTGCTTCCAGACTTGGTATGATGGGCCAGCCTAGAGGAACATAACCCATAAGAAAGAGCAGTCAGGAGCCCCAGGTTCTAATCTTGCTTCAGTGACTCACTACCAGTGACACCTTTGATAGATCCTTCTTTTTCCCAGCCTTGGTTACCTTGCTCTAGCTAAGACTCACTGGGCCTCAGTTTGCTCATCTGTAAATTTAAGAGTTTGAACAAGTGATCAAATGTAGGGTTGTGGGGTGGATGGACAATCCTCACAAGTCTCTGAGCCCTGGGGCCACAGTTGGCAGTGGCAAGAATGTTGGTTCTAGAGTCCTTAGGTAAGTCACTCCTCATCTTATTTTTGTCTCTGCATTACTAGCACTCATGCAAAGAAGATGATTAACAAATGCTTATTGAATGGTTATTGAATGGATAAATACATGTCTCTTCCAGTTCTAGACCCAAGAATCTTACTCCTGGGGATAAGTCTGGTACCAGAGAAGAAGATGGGAGTCACCAGACCTGGGTTCAGGAATCCCTACAGTTTGCTAGCTGCGTTACATTGGATAAGTCACTTTCTTACCCAGGGCCTGAATTTCTTGATCCAGAGCCAAACTCAAGGAATCTAGGATTCCTCTTCGATCCTCAGATTTCCATCTAGGGATCAGACAAGATCATCCATTTACACTTAGAAGTGTCTGATGCTGGTAAGAGATGACAAAGCCCCCATTCTGGGTAGTTATGGGCAGCCAGAGGCAGTTGGTCCTCATGCCAGGCCAGACAACAAAGTGATACTCATTGTAGGATGGTGGCTTACTTGGAGCTGCCAAACTGGCCAGGTCAAATTCTGGACAACAGTGCCCCCCACTGCCCACTGGACATGTGGGAACCTGGTCCCTGGCTGTTGTCCTGGACAACTGGATGTGGGCCAGAGGCCCTGTTAAGGGAAGCAGATTAGGGACATCTGAAGAAATGGCTGATAGGCCCCAGGGTCGGGAACATGGAAGGCAGGCTTAACCAATAGGCTAAGGCAGGAAATGGCTTGGGTTCTCCACTCACTTCTCAGTGGCTCCAAAGCCAGTCCATGGATGGTTCAGAGCCTGCATCCAGTTGGGAGGATGCTGAATTTGGAGATGAGAAGACTCAGGTTTGAATCCTGCCTGGGAGTAAATGGTAATTCTGGAAGGCTGTCAGTTACACAGATGTCGGTAGGCTTTAGTGGGTGTGTTTCCTCGTGGGGGAGCCAATGAGCATGCCAATGTGCTGGGCATCATTGGGATGCCCTATCGGTACAGGGTCCTCAGGTCCAGCCCCTATCCCTAGTGCCTCCTGTGGTCCTTGCAGTGATACAGTGAGATAGTCTGGGAAGCATTGCCCTCCTTGCTCTATTTGACAGACGAGGAAACTGAGGCTGACAGGAGGCGACAAGACTTACATAGCGAGGATGTGGCCAAAGTGGGATGCAAAGTAAGAGAGGAGGAAAGGAACCAGGAGAGGGAGCCACTGACCAAAGAGAGGGGAAAAGGGGAAGGAGGTTGGGAGGTGAGGGAGAGCCCAGAAACCTCCCCTCCACAGGCTGGCCAGCAGGACCAAAGGACTGAAAGGTGGCCAAGAAGTCTGAGATCTTCTAAGGAAGCCGTTTGCCCAAGGTCACGCTGGGAATCAGTGGTACAGCTCTTACTGCAATTCCGGGGCACTTCTGGAGTTACCCACAACCCTCAAAGCTCTCCCTCCCTTTTTCCACACTGTCCGTAATCAGTCTTTTACGAAGTCCCTGCAAGGTGCCAGGCGCTGTCCAGGCGCTGACCGCATTTCCTCCTGCCCAGTCTGACTGGGAAGGCCAATGTGCAAAGCAGACGCAAACGAGCCTTGAGAGGAGCCAAGACCTCCAGAGGAAGGAGTGCGCTGGGAGGGGATGGAGGGGGAGGGGGAGAGGGGTGGGGAGAATGGGAGAGGAGGGGCCACCTCCAGTGCAAAGGCCCAGACAGAAGCGTCCTGTGTGGACAAGGGCAAGAAAGGCAGCTTGCCTGGCCCATGGAGAGTCATGTAGGATGTGTAAGGATGTGCAAAGCACATGTCTATCTTCTCCTTTGATCCTCCCAACCCAGGGAGGAAGAGGCTATTGTGAACCCCATTTTACAGATGAAGTAATTGAGGCAAATAGAGATTTGAGTCTCCCAGCTTGTAAGTGCCTTCCTGACTCCAGGTGGCTCTCCATAACAGTCATCAGAAGGCTTTAATTTGGTCCTGGGGCAAGGGGGATAGGAAGCCCCTGAATTCAGCTCACTGAGCGGGGAAGCTGACAAAGTCAGATATTAGCTTTAGGAAAATCTGTCGGACTGCTTTGTGGAAGTTCAAGAGAGAGGGGACAGGCTGATTCCAATCCCATCTTTTCCTTTTATCACATTCCCCAGAGAGTCAGGACCAAAGCCGCATGCGGATGGAATGAAAAGAGTTCTGGGTTGAGGATGCAGATTCGAATTCTGACATTATTCCCTGTGAGATCCTAGGCAAGTCACTCCCCATCTCTGGGTTCAGTTTCCTCTTTTGTCAGATGATGGGGCCAGGGCTAGAGGAACTCCAAGGGACTTCTAGCTCTAAAGTCTCTGACCCTGTTTTTCAGGGAGATCCTGCTCATTGAGGGAGGCTGAGGGAGAAGCAAAGGGGTCGGTAGAGGGCAGCACAAGGTCTAGAGCTCAGGCACTGGAAATCAGGAAGACCTGAGTTCAAATTTGACCTCAGACATTTATTTACTAGCTGTGTGACCCTGGGCAAGTCACTTAACCTTGGTTGTCTCACCTAAAAGGGGGGGTCAGGTAGAGGGGAAAGGGCAAGGTGCAAGGGGGTCAGGAAGCTTCAGGGCCCAGACCTTCCAAAGCACCTTTAGCTGGCTCAGGTCAAGCCATGTTAGACCCAGGAGAACAAGGCTGGCCTTGGGCAGCACTCATAAAGGAATTACCATGGGGGTCCCCCCAGCCCCAACATCTACCTCTGTCCTCTGTTCTCTCCCTGCCGCCCCAGCAGGTACCAATAAAATTCTTCTTTCTGATAATGGATGGGGGCTGAGGTCAGATCATTTCAGGGAGGGGTTGCTTACCTCCCTCCCTCCCTACCCTCTCCTGCCCTGGTCATGAGAGTAAATCAGGACAGAAGTGAGGGGTCCTGCTCCAGTAGGACTGTAGACCCAGAAGGCATCTAGACCTTCATACCCTGGGTTCTCCGCCTTTGCCATCTATTCCTTGTCTCTCCTCAGCCAACTCTTACTATCCTTAAGACTCCCAGGGAAATCATGAAATGTCAAAGCTGGGAGGGGCCTTAGAACAAGAGATGTCAGGGCTTGAAGGGGCCTTAGAACAGGGGATGTCAGAGCTGGGAGAATCCTCAGAACACAGAATGCAAGTGCTAGGAGGGGCTTAAATAGGGGATGTCAGAGATGGAGGGGCCTTATAACAAGAGATGTCAGGGCTTAGAGGGGCCCTTAGAACAGGGGATGTCAGGGCTGGGAGGGGCTTAAACAGGGGATGTCAGAGCTGGAGGGGCCTTAGAACAAGAGATGTCAGGGCTTGGAGGGGCCCTTAGAATGGGGGATGTCAGGGCTGGGAGGGGCTTAAACAAGGGATGTCAGGGCTTGGAGGGGCCCTTAGAACAGGGGATGCCCAGAGAAGGAGGGCCCTTCATCTAGTCTGATGTCATTTTCCACAGGAACATACTGAGGCCCCAACTGACTTCCTAAAGGTCACACAGCTGGTGTCAGAGTGAGACCCCGAGCCCAGTGGGGCCTTCTGCCTTCGGACCCAGTCTTCATTAATACCAATAACTAATATTACTGTAGTGCTTACCATGTGCCAGGCATTTCACTATCATCTCATTTTATCCTCACAACAACCCTGGGAGGAAGGGTTTGTTAGTATCTTCATTTTACAGATGAGGAAGCTAAAGTCGGCAGAGGTTAAGTGACATGCCCAGGGTCAACAGCTAGTAAGGATCTGAGCACAATCCCACCCCTTCTTCTCTTTGGGCTGATTCTCTGCCCCACTAGCAGACCTGCTGCTCCATCCCTTCCCAACCCTCCCACAATCGAGGCCCTCTTGCCCCAAGCCTCCCTGGCTCTGTGCAGGGGTCAACAGTTCTCCCAGGAAGCCTGTTGCTCCCTGCCAGGAATAAGATGCTGGGGAAATATTCCACACTCCAGTGAAAGGTGACTTAGTTTCACAGTGTGCCTTTTCCCTCTCTCCACTGCAATAACTTCCAAAAGGTCCCTGAAGGTCAGGGTCCCACTGCTGTCCACCCACTGGCCCTCAAATACCATGTAGTCTAGTCCCCTCAACTGACAAACAGGGAAACTGAGGCTCAGGGAAATACAAAGGTTCACTCAAGGTCACAAAGCTAGTGAATTCATGGAATCATAGATGGAGGACTGGGCACAACCTCAGAAGTCATCAGATTTACTACCCCTCACTGTTCGGAACAGAAAACTGAGGACCAGAGATATGCAGAGCCCCTCGTATGTTGTGTCCCCTGGCAGCTTGCGGGTTAACCCTGCAAGAACTCACCCCACTAAGGCCCAGGAACTCTGGGATGGGAGTTGGAGATGGGAGAGACTCCTGACTCTAGGGATATGGGGTGTGGGGGTAGTGATCAGCTCCTTCTCACCCTTGGTATTCCCACCCTGCCCCCTGTCAGGACCCTGGGGAACCCCAGTATCCTACCTGAAACTCCACGTGGCTGCTGACTTCTTCTAGGCAGGGTTGGGTCTTGGATGGGGCTGTGCCTTCCCGGATCACTGGGCTCTCCCGAACTAGACCCCTCGGCCTCAGGGCTCCCTGCCGAGCTGTGGCCCTCTCTCAGATGAGCCCTGTCTGCAGCTGCTGCTTCTCACCCCTCCCCCCCCACTCTCCCACTTGACTTCCCTTCCAGGATGGCCCAGCTGCTCCCCCCTTCTCCCCCACTGCCACCCCCCCAGTTAAAGGGCCAGTTGGGGGGACTATGATAGACTGGATGCCCCTCAAGCCCTGACCCTGTCCAGACAGTGTCTTCCCAGAAGTCTTGTCTACAGAGGGTCTTGAGGGGCAGGGCTGGGGGGGAGGTGAAGGAGGGGAACTGGCCACGGTGGCCACCAACAGGGCCTGAGTCACTGATGACTCCCCTGCACCTGGGGCTGGGCCTGCCCAAGCTGGGTGACCGGGGCTGGGCATATGGCAATGAGTGGCCGAACTCTTCCTCATGACTGGCTACAGGCTTCCCTAGCAGGTTTGACTCACACCTCCCATAGGCCCGTGTGCACTAGGGCTTCTAGGGGCCAGGCTGGGTGCCCCCCCCTCAAAAAAGGAAAACCAAGAGGACAGGGTCTTGCCTACCATGCATGGGATGCCAAGTACCCAGGTCCCAGAGCAAGCCATACCATCCCCGGCCTTTGGGTCCTCTCTCCAAGGGGAGGTGACAGATATTCCCTCCCTTACCACCGACCAGCTGTTCCTACCAAGACCACCAGGGTCA
This sequence comes from Bettongia penicillata ogilbyi, assembly GCA_023548195.1. Taxonomy (NCBI): domain Eukaryota; kingdom Metazoa; phylum Chordata; class Mammalia; order Diprotodontia; family Potoroidae; genus Bettongia; species Bettongia penicillata. The sequence continues at coordinate 7,494,195 of JAJHZJ010000154.1, read as the reverse complement.
GGGTCAGGGCCACTGTGCCCTCTCTGACCACCCCAGGCCCTTCCCCCACTGGACAGAGGCCCCGGCTGGCTCTCCAGACTGGAGCTGCCCCAGGGAGGGGCCCCTGCCCCTTTGGAATGAACCCTTAACCACCTGCTTGCCCCTCCCTACCCCTCCCTTTCCTTCCTCCCCCCAGACCTAGACCTTCGATCCCTACAAGGCTGCCCAGCTTCCCGAGGAAAGGAGAGGGGTGGGGCACCTCCCAGGGGCTCCATCCCTCCTCCCAACTCCCCCTCCATAGCCAAGAATTATGACCTTTCTCCTACAACTCTGTCCCAGCGGGCACACCTGGATCTCAGGCCTAGGCAGATGGGAGAGAGAGTGGGGAAGGAGGGGGAGATGGGGCAAAAGAAAGGACTGAAAGAGAAGATAGGCACAGAAGAGAGGGTGGGGCACAGCAAAAGAGAAAGAAAAGATAAAGCGGGAGAGAGTGACAGAGAGAGGGACAGAGAGAGGAGAAAGGGAGAGATGAGAGAGACAGAGACAGAAGAGAGAGAGAAAAGATGAGAGGCAGAGACAGAGGAGAGAAAAGAGAGAGAGAAGAGATGAGAGAGAGCACAGAAGGAAACAGAAAGAGAAAAGAGACTTTGAGGGAAGAGAGGGAGGGAGACAGAAAGAGAGCAAGAAGGGAACAGGGAACGAGAACAAATCCTAGCACTGGGCTGGATGGGCAGCAGACTATCTTCCCGGTGGTGCCCACTGAGGCCTGGAGGACTCCTGCTCCTCAGCTCAGCCTCCCTGACTCCCTTCCCATCCCCGCTAAAGGCTTGCCTCCTGTGGCAAGCTCTAGAGCCCTCCGTCTGTTGATGCAGCCATAACGTTGCCTGTATATAATTGCTTGCATGCGGTCTTCCCCTTTAAACTGTAAGCTACTTAAAGTCGGGCACTGTCTTTTGCCTTTCTTTGTATCCCCAGAGCTTAGCACAGTGCCTGGCACACAGCAGATGCTTAATAAATGTTTATTGACCAACTGACTGAGTGGTCCAACTTTCTGTCTGCTCTGATGACATCCAGGTGTGGGATTCAGGGATTTTCCCTAGGTGAACTCAGCCCTCTGCTCTGGGAAGCTCACTACCAGGATATCCTAACTCTGCAACTCCTGACCCAGACCCACTGCTGCTCAGCCCACAAGGGAGGAGGCCAACAATCTGACCACCGCTAGACCCAGAAGCTAGAAAACATCAGACATCTCCATGAGATGTCACCAGTTAGTCTCAGACGTGAGATGTGCAAAGGCAAACCTTGAGAGATAATTCTGGGAAGGAAAATTGGAGGCAGGTTTTGGGAGGGACTTGAAAGCTAGGCTGAGCTGGAACTTCATCCAGATCTTAGGATAGAGTGATCAATCCACAGTCATTTAAGTGTTTGCTGTGTATGAGACACAGGGCCAAGGGCGGGGGATGGAAGGGCCACAATAAAGCAGTAATGATCACAGAGTCAGAACTGGGAGGGACTTAAGAGGTCATACAGTCCAACCCCTCATTGTAGAGAGGAGGAAACTGAGGCAGCATTCACTTTCATTCAACAAACAAGTAAGGAGCCCTTACTGATTGCAAAGGTCTTGGGGAAACAAAAACTTTCAAAATGGCGCCCTCTCTGCCCTCTATTGAAAGTGACATGTGCTCATATAATGTCATCTAAATATGATAGAATGTAGTGACAATGGGGGCATAGGAGAGATCCAAAGAAAATGTTCTGGAAAAATCTGTGGAGAGAGGGAATCCTTTTTAGTTTAGGAAGTGACTTGACCACACAGGGAGTACATTGCAAAGTCAGGATTCCAACTCAGCCTATAGGACTAGGAAAGCACCCTCTTTTCCCCAAAACACCCTGGCTGCCCCCAGATTACTTTGGTTTGGGAGAGGTTGGGGGAACCTTGAGATGGAGACTTCCATCAGGGAAGCTTGGGGGAAAGGAGCGTGGAGAGAGACAGCAACAAGATATTCTGGAGTTAAAAATAACTGTGGCATCCCAAGGTTCCAAAAGAATTGACGGATTTGTTTGCCTTTTCTCTGCTGAGTTTGCCCTCAGAACTGGTGGAGGGCAAAGATTATCCCAATTTTCAAAAAAAAGTGAAGGATGTGGTGTCTTCAGACTATCTTCCAGGGACCTTGACTTGGATTCCTGGCAAAATGCTAGAACATTATATCAAAGGGATGGTTAGTGAATATCCAGAAACAGAAATAACTATCACAAAGGGACCTTAAAGGCTATTAAGTCCAACCCTTTCATTTTACTTGTGAGCAAACTGAGGTGCAGAGAGGTGAAGTGACTTGGACTTCCCAGGGTCACAAAGCTAGGAAGTGGTTGAGTCAGGATTTGAATTCATGTCTTCCTGAATTCATCCACTGCTCCACACTGCCTACCACACTAGTAGATCAAGGGAATGCTGTAGACATAGTCACATAAGGATCTCAGATTTAGAGCAAAAAAAGTCCTTAGGCACCATTGAGTCCAACTCCCTCATTTTATAATTAAGGTCAAATCAAGTCAACAAGCATTCATTAAGTGCTTACTATGTCATGGTCAGTCAACAAGCATTTATTAAGCACCTAATATATGCCAAGCCCTGTGCTAAGCTCTGAGGAAACAAAAGCAAAGGACTACTCTCAAGGAGCTTACAGTCTAATGGACACTGAGGCACAGAGGGATTAAGACTCACTTAACATCACACAGCTAGTAATTATCAGAAGTTAAATATATACATACATACATATATATACATATATATATATATATAAAACTCAACTCTTCCTGACTCCAAGGCTAGCACTTCATTCACTACTCGATGGTATCTGCTCAATGTAGATATTGATGAGGGAGAAGAAGAAAGAGAGGAAGAAAAATAAGAAGAAAAGGAAGAAAAAGGAGGAGAAGAAGGAAAAAAGAAGGAAGAGGAGGAAGAGGAATAAAAAGAGGAAGAAGAAGAGAAAGAAGAAGAAGGAAGAGGGGAAAAGGATAGGAGAAAGAGAAAGAAAGAGAGAGAACCTAGATTTTAGCAAAACAAAACATTTGAATTGGGTTCTTAACTAAACAGCGGATAGTCCAATTAGGTAGTTTCAGAACAGGTCAGATGGCCAGACTCAAAGAGTACTTATTGATGTTCACTCAGAAAGAGGTTCCCCCCATGAAGGGCCCCGGGAATCTCGGTTGGGCTCTGAACTATTGAGCATTTTGATCAGTGACTTGGATAAGGGACGAGACGGCATGTCATCAAATCTGCAGGTGGCACAAAACTGGAGGGGATAACTAACATGCTGGATGACCCTTGGGACCCAGAAATATCTTGACAGACTAGAACATTAGGTGAAATTTGATCAGATGAAATTTAGCAGGAATAAATGCAAAGCCTGAGATAGATTTCAAAAGCCAGCCTCAAATACAAGATGGGGAAGGATTGGTTAGATGCCAGCTCTTCTGCAAAAGACCTGGGGGCTTTGCAAGCATCATGTGCATCCCGAGTATAGTACACTTGCCAAAAGAGTGAATGTGTTCTCAGTCTACAGTGTCCAAGGCTTTGGTGGTTCTGCTCCACTGGCCTGGCCTGGCTCCATTTGGAGAGAGGTGTTCTGGTCTGGATGACTCATGTTAAGAAAGACCTGGATAAACTTAAGCAGACACAGGGCAGCTGGGATGTTGAAGTCCTTGCTATGTAAGAATGGTTTGAAAGGACTGGAGGAGAGAAGATGCTGGGGGCACATACCAGCTACCTTCAAGCATCTGGAGAGCTGTCATGTGGAAGAGAAATTAGTTTTTTTCCTTTGGTCCTAGAGGGCAGAAGGGGGTAGTCACAAAGAGGTAGGTTTGGCCTTGATACATCTAAACTGGAAAAGGCTGCCTCTGGAGGTAATGAGCTCCCTGCCACTGGAGGCCTTTTAGCTGATCACTTGGGGCTGCTCCACAGGGTCTGCTTGGTCAGAGATAGTTTGGCCTACAGAATCTCTGAGATCCCTTGGGGCTCTGACATTCTGCCATTGCCTCCCTCCCCAGCCTCTGACACCTGTTAGTATCTACCACTCCCCTGCCCCTCCACCCTCATGTGGGATCCTGAACCTCACACCCACGACTTCCCAGAAGACTCAGCTAAGAAACCCCCTCCACCACAGCCCCAGGCAGAAATGATTGAGCTGGGGCTGGAAGCAGGAAGGCAAGGCTGGGGCAGGCCAGTGGGATTTTCCAACCTGGGCACTAGCCACACCCTGACACTTGTCTTCCCCCACCCCCCTGACCTGGGAGGCAGGAGCTCTGGTCTGTCACTGATTCACAGCATGACCCTGAGCAAGTCACTTGTCTTAATGAAGGCCTTGCAGAATACAGTGGAATACAGTCAGAGGAGCTGACCTAGAATTCTGGCCTTGACAAGATGACCTTGTCTCTTAGGATCCTAGATCTGGAAACCATGAAGCCCAATGCCTTCATCTTACAGGTGAGGAAACTGAGGCAGACAGAGGGGAAATGACCTGCCCAGGTTCACACAATTTGTAAGTGACACAGCCAGGATTCAAACGCAAGGTCTAGGTCTCCAAGCTCAGCACTCATTTTTGTTCTCTGTAAACTAAGGAATTTGAGCTGGACTGTCTCCAAGGTCCCTTCCAGCCCTAGATATGAATGGCATGCTTGGTAATGCCCCAGTCAGCTCTGTTCCCTGTTGGGGTAGGGGCTTTCTGAATCCTAACTCCCTGGGATGCTAAGTTCAGGTGGGATAGAGGAGGGACCACTCATCTCTTTTTCAAGTAATTGCTTGTCTGATATTACAGGGCCTTTGACCAGGTTTTTTAATTCAACCACTTTCCTGGTTTCTCTCCTCCCCCATTGTGGGTGCATGACCCGAAGTGGGTAGTTTCACCTTTCTATGCCTCAGTTTCCCATCTGTAAAGTGGAGATTTCAAGAAAAGGTATTCTGTAAACTTTCAAGGCAGCTAGGTAATACACTGGACAGTGCTAGCCTGAGAACCCAGAGGCACTTCCCTATCTGTATGACCCTGGGTTAGTCATTGAGCCTCTCTGAGCCTGTTTCCTCATCTGTAAAATCAGTATCATTATAGTATCTACCTGACAGCATTACCACAAGCATCAAACAAGCACTTTTCAAGCCTTAAAGAACTATAAAAATGTGGTTGTTATCATTAATCCCTCTCCCCCACTCCCTAGCACCTTACTGCTACCAACACTACCCAGGTCTGTTTGCACTATAAAAGACAAATCAGAAGAGTAAGCCTCAAAGGAGCAAAGCTCTAATGGTGGAACCTCAGACATCCTGGCAAAGAGATTCCCGGATAACAGAATCTTCCCAGGTTCCTTGAGTCAGTCCTTACATCCCCTTTGCATGAGGCCAGATCTGAGCTCTTCTTTTGGCTCCAACTGAAAATGCCCCTCAAAGCAACAGAGTAGGCAATGGTAACATCTGAGGTTGTGATTTTATTAAGGAATACTCTGTCTGTCTGTGGTCTTTGGGAAACAGGGCAGATGCTAATTTCATTCACCTATTATCATAGTGCTGGGCCAAATGAGGCCTCAGACACTTACTAGGTGCGTAACCCTGGCAAATCACTTAACCTTGTGTACCTCGGTTTCCTCATCTGTAAAATGAATTGGAGAAGGACAGAGCAAACCACTCCAGGATCCTTGCCAAGAAAAACCCAAATGGAGTCAAGAAGAGTTGGACAAAACTGAAGAGACCGAACTACCACAACAGCATAGCTATCAGATACTTACTGCCAGCAAGGCACCGAATTGGAGATAAACATGGAAGGGTCCCTGCCCTGGAGAAGTGGGCACTCTGGAGTCTAGGGATGGCCCCTTAAGAGTGTGCTGGCAAGGGTGTAACAAAGGGCTTTCCAAACATTTACATTTAATCTGAAGAGTAACACGTTGTCCATCACTTTCTTAAGTCTAGAAACCCACAAAACAATAAATCTAAAATGATCTGTTTGTTTGCCCATTTCTAACATGTTTAATTATGCACTCTTTCCAACTTCCCTGGCACAATCCTACAGACATGAGATCTTAGGATTTTCGAAAGAGCAAAAAATAACAATGAATTCTGGGAAGTGTGAATAGTCATTTGGATGGATGTTCATTCATTGCAGAATTCTAGAATGGATTATTCAGCCACTGATCTGGGAAGACCTTAAGCATGATATTAACAGCTAACTTCTCTGGAATGCATTAAATGACCCTCAAAATAACCCCAGGAGGCAGAAATCCGAACAAGTCTCTCCAGATGCTGTTTCCTTTTCTGAAAGGAAGCTGTTGCAATATTTGTCTGTATCCCTAGCGTGTTCCTTGGTGCCTTCCATATAGTAAGGAGCAGCTAGGGGGCACTGCAGTGGATAAAGCACTGGGCCTGGAGTCTGAATTCAAATCCATCCTTAGACACTTACTAGTTGTGTGACTCTGGGCAAGTCACTGCATCCTGTGTGCCTGAGTTTCCTCATCTGTCAAATGATCTGGAGAAGGAAATGGCAAACCACTCCAGTATCTTTGCCAAGGAAACCTCAAATGCATGAAGAGTCATATATGACTGGAATGACTGAAAAATTATATAGTAGGTGCTCAATAAATATGTTTTGGACTGAATTGGTTATTAAGTCTTCTAAACCAGACACAATTAATTTCTATTTCAACAAATTTCAAGAAGACATAGGAAGAGGGAGAAAATTTTTTTATACCTTTGGAGAGAAGGAGAAAGTGTCTTCTGGACACTGGCACAGTTACGTTGGTTCAAGGACAAACTGATAGATAAATTCTGCTTCTCTACAGTATGCTGACTGCCACTTACTACCTGGGTGACCATGGACCCACAATTTCCCCTTCTTCAACCTTTGAGTTCCTCATTTACAAAATGAGGCGGGGTGCACTGAATGATTTCTACAATTGTTATTTTATATCTTTCAAAGAGTAGGGAGCTGGGTAGATTAATGACATTATCTCAACCTAGCGGGATGTCACAGGGCCCTGTCCTTGGCAACCTTTCTGTCATGATTTAGATGAAGATTGAGTTGTCTTCATTACTAAGTTTTCAGATGATGCAAATCTGGGAGGGATAACTAACACTCTGGATGACAGAATTAAACTCTAAAAAGATCTTGACAGGCTGAAACAATGGGCCAAGTCTGGCATGATGAAATACAGTCTTACCCTTAGGTTGTGTAAAAAAATAAATCTCTTGCACAAACACAGGATGGGGAAGATGGGAGATGAGGCAGCAGTTTGTGAAAAACTGAATGACTACTGTAAACTCATTATGACTCAGCCGTGTGTGCGACATGCAGCCAGACACTGGTTCGAGCAACTTGGGCTTTGGGAACAGGAGCCAAGAAGGAGAAGGAGAAAGTCACTCCAGGCTCTGCCTCGTTGGACACTCTCCAGGGCATCCTGCTCAGGTCTGGAGGAGACCACAGTTGAGGACCATCAGAGTCAACTGGGACAGCATCCAGAAGACAGTGAGGGGCTGTATGAAATGAGAAGGGCTTGTGGGAACTCAGAATGTTTAGCTTGGAGAAGACTCTGGCTGGTTTTGAGTCCTTAGAAGGCTGCTAGGGGAAGGAGGGATTAGCTTTATTCCACTTAGAAGAGAGAGTGAGGTTGATAACTTTGCACAATCCTGCCTCACTTAAATCCAGTTCACACGCAAGTCAAGGCATCACCCATGATGTCACTGGTCCTTTTTGAAGAAGGAGGAACAACAGATTGGCCCCAGAGGGCAGATCCAGGGAGGGAGTGGCGGGGATAGAGTTGTGAAATGGAGATTTAGGGAAATTTTTCTAATTAGAATTATCTCAAAGTGGAATGAGCCTGCCTCCCTTTGGAAGGTAGTGACTTCCCTCCTTTGGAGGTCTTCAGGAAGAGGCTGGATTGGAGTCCAAGTCAATATGAGAAGAAGTCGAAGCAAATGGGAATACTTAGCCTGGAGAAAAGAAAGGTCCAAGGGGATGCAATAAGCTGTCTCCAAGTGTTTGTAGGGCTGTCTTGGTGAAGACAGATCAGCTTGGCCCCAGTGGGCAGAAGCAGGAGCAGGGGGTACAAGTGACACTGGAGATTTAGGCTTGATTGTGGGAAGAATTTCCTAATAATTTGTTGTTTTTCGGTTGTGTCTGACTTTTTGTGACCTCACTGGAGTTTTCTTGGCAAAGAGACTAGACTGGTTTGCCATTTCCATCTCCAGATCATTTTACAGATGAGGAAACTGAGTTAAACAGGGTGAAGTGACTTATCCAGAGTCACCCAGCTAGTAAATGTCTGAGGTCAGGTTTGAACTCAGGCAACAGCTCTATCCACTGAGTCACCTAGCTGCCTTTTTAATAATTGAAGCCAACCAAAAGTAAGTTGTAATGAATATGGATTCTCCCTTGTGGGATATCTTTTCTGGAAGGCTAGATGACAGCTAATCAACAGAATGAGTAAACTCCTTGGGGACGTTCTCTCTTTGTATGCCCAACACCAAGAAGCTGCTGGCTTGTGCTGTAGCTGTAGAAGAGTCACAACCTCAGAGACCTCTTCCAGCTCTGAGCATCTGAAAGAGTGATTGTGACCTGGGGAGGCTAGGTCACCATCTAGGCTGGGTAAATTCCATCATCCTTTTCTCAGGAAAGGTGTTTTCTGAAAGCCTTCATGGCAGTAGGGCCCTAGTTAGCCCCCAGTTAGTGTGAATATGTAGAGAAGGCTAGAGGGCTGCTGAGGAAAGAGCCTACCTCCCTGGAAGAGTGGCACACTCTACCCCACTGTATGTCAGCACCCTGGGAAAAAGCCTCATTGACCTTGGGCTAGTTACACTTCTGGTTCCACCTCACAGCAGCCTAGAGAGGGAGCTGGAGGTGTGTCTCATTCCCATTCTGAGTGTCAGAGCCAAAAGAGCATCCATGGAGGCACAGATGTCCCATGAGCCTGAGGGGTGCACCTATATATGACCTTGGCATGTCACTCTCCTCTGGGGCTCGGCTTCCATCCTTCCTATAATGAAGGGATTGCTTTAGCTGACTTCAAGGGCCCTTCCAGCACGGTCGGACTCTCTCTGATTGGACAGCTCCTCCTAGCCCCTCCTCTAAGGCTCTCACATGGCTGCACTCAGGACTTCTCCATCATTCCCTGCATCTGCTACCTTCCTTCCCCATCCCTACCCCTCCTTCAGCTTCCTTCTCTTCATTAACAGGCAAACTCCTTGGGGGTAGGGACTGTCTTTCTTTCTGCTGTTTCTATTCCCAGAGCACATAGTAGGGGCATAATAAAAGCTGGTTGACTGACTAAGTAAAGTCACACAAGTAACAACCCATGGCCGTTGATGCTGCTTAGAGTCCTCATGAGACAAGGACTCATGATCCAGCAGTCAGGCTGGATTTCAATGTGAACTTGGAGGGACTGAAGCTAGGGAGAAACTGTGCTGTCTGAACCCAGTTCCTTGAAGTCTGAGGTGGTTTAGGGAAGAACATGCCTGTAAACAACTGGGGGGAAATGTTTGGGCGTTTTCTCTTGTATAGCTTCATAATAACTCTTCATGTTAATTAGAACTCTTCATTTTAATAATTCTTCATGTTAATTAGAACTTCATGTTAATTAAAGTCTCTTTGGGCCTCTAGGTGGTGTTGCAGTGGATAGAGCCCAGGCTTGGAGTCAGGAAGACCTGAATTCATCCTCAGACACTTCCTAGCTATGTGACCCTGGGCAAGTCACTTCACCTTGTCAGCCTCAGTTTCCTCATCTGTGAAATAAGATGGGGAAGGAAATAGCCAACTATCCCAATACCTGCCAAGAAAACCCCAAATGAGTTGGGCACAATAAAGAACGACTGATCTCATTAGTGGCTAAGATGGGGGAAATACAACCAGTGTGAACTTGAGTGACAACAGAAGAGTGACCCCAGCTGCCCAGTGCCCTGAAGGGAGGATGGAGCCTGACTCTGGAATAGGGAAAGTAGAGCACCCCTGTTACATTCAAACACACACACACACTCACTCACTTAGACTCTTTCAGGTAAGCTCTCACTAACTTAGGGCAAATTGCTGAACATCTCTAGGCTTCTGCATGGTGTCAGTGACCTCTGAGGTCAGTTTTTACTAAGTCTGTGCTCCCATGATTAACCACAGATCCTCTCCATCAATTCCCCAACCTCCCCCCAGTCTCCAAAGCCTGGCCCCCAAGGGAACCCCCCCAGAGCCCATGTGGACTCTGGGCCTTAACCACAATCCCTCCCCTTCCCACATGATAACAGGAAGACACACAAAACAGCTTTAGAAAAATAAGTGAATTTTAAATATATCAGATACTGTTAAATACATGTCTAATAAATAAATATAAATAGAAACTTGATAAATTATTCTCTGTGCCCTCAGGGATGGGCAGGGATGGGGGAGTCTTCATCCCAGGGAATCATCCCTGGGGTATGTTTGTTGTCCAGCAGCGATTTCTCCCCAAGTGGCAAAATTTCTATCTCAGTGAGTCATTATTGTAGAGGACAGACCATTTGGCACAGAATACTGTTGGGCCCTATCACCAGGGAAGGTGACCCCTTTCTTGCCCATCTCCAGTATATATTGGGAGGGGAGGGAGCGAGAGGAGGAGAGGCTAGCACCTTGGCATGAAGCCCCTACTGGCCATATACTTTTCTGATTCCTCCCATGGCCAAGCCATCTACTCCAGCCCTCAAAAAAAGACAACTCTTAGGGGCCCAGAGGGAGATAAAGTCAGAGCATAAAGAATGGTGCTAAGGCCCCCTGAAGTGAGGCTAAGCGGGAGGTGGGGGAACAAGTCAGGCACTGGGCCCTGAGTCAAGCCTTGTCATCAGACCCCTGAATCAATGGAAAGTCAGACTCTGATTCATGAAGAGTCATGGGGCATTGAGCTCTGGCAGCCCCATGACCTGAATGGGCAGCCCTGAAGGAATAGAGAAGGCATGGGGGGCGGGGATTCTACGCCATGACAGCACTATATATCAATCACTATTTGGAGAGATATCAGGAATCCCCCCCTACCCCCATTAAAGTGCAACATTTCTAAGCCCAGAGTGGGAACCAGCAGAAAGGTAGATAAGTAGGTGACCCCTTGGGCCCACCGCCTCCAACGCCATCATTCATTGGGCAGCCCAACACAGATCTCTGGTGCCACTTCCTGGAGACTAATGTAGCACCGCGCCCCTAGGGTTGAGTCACTTTCCTCCTTTGGCCAAGCAAGACATTGAGAAGGGAACGTCTATTCCTTTTTCTCTGCCCAGGGCTGGGACCCCACGTTTCTAGCACCTTTCCCATATTTTCCATCAAGACCTGGTAGCTCCGTATGGTCGAACATCTCTCTAATTTCCACTGGAAACTTCCAGCAGTCAGAGGAGGGGATAGGGTCCTTTTGCTTCCAGGAGAAGGGCAGGCAGCCGGGGCAGAAGGGAGGGTCTGAAGTAGACAGCAGATGTTATTCTCTATGCCTTGAATGTGGATGACCATCGGCCCAAAGATGGGTTCCTTGAGTTCCTGTTCAAAGATGCACAGGTTCTGACTCACATTCTGGAGGAAGGCAACTGGAGGTAAGTCTTTAAGGGTCTCCATGTTGGGGAAGTCTGGTCTCTCTTGGCAGATATTTTTGGGTTGGCATAAATTTAGGCCTTGGTCGGCGATCTGAGGAGAAAAGAGATGGGGGTTGGGACCTCTAGAGGAAGACTCCCAGCTCTGGTCAATCTAGGTTGGAAGTTCCCCAAAGGATGAGTGGTTCAATCCTAGACAGACAGAATGGAGGGATCTGAGAGGGATCTGAGGGGTCAGCTAGGCCAAATTCCCTCATATGACAGGGGAGGAAACTGAGGCTCAGAATCACAGAATGTCAGAGTCAGCAGAGGCTGACTTTAGGGTAGCCAAGAACTGACCCAAAGTCCCTTCTCTAACACTTTCCAGACTTTTTATGAAGCCTTCCACTGATGGGGAGCTCTCTACTTCCTAAGGGAGCCCATCTTACTATGGGACAGTTCAGAGACTAATGGAACCAGATCCCTCATCTTCCTGCAGTCAGACATCTTGGGTCCCCAGAGGAAACTCTTACCAAAGTTATTAGGGAATCATAAGATAACATGCATGAGGACTCTGAATTGGTTGGATTTCACAGTCATAGATCTGGTTTGGGAAGAAACCTCAGAGGAGGAAGCCACAGTCCAGATAAAGATAGAGATAAAGAGAGAGGTAACAAATGCCAAAGGTGGGATTTGAACCCAGATCCTCCTAGTTCCAGAGGCAGGATGATGTCCATATTCACAAAGATGAGCTGAAGGAAAAATAGAAGCCTCTAGAAGAGGAGGGAGCTGTCTGAAAGGGTTAGTGTGGTTGTTTGGAAGCAAGATTCACTTGGTTCTGTTTGGCCCAAGAGGGCAGACCTTGGGTAAGAAGGAGGCACATCCCAGCTTGATAATAAACATTTATTAAGAGCGTATTATGGGGCAGCTGTGTAGCACAGTAAATAGAGCACAGGCCGTGGAGTTAAGAGGACCTGAGTTCAAATCCAGCCTCAGATACTTACTAGCTATGTGACCTTGAGCAAGTCACTTGACTACCCCCGAAAAGAGCTTATTGTATTGCCAAGCTTTTTACTAAGCTCTGGGTATACAAAGTAGGGCAAATATGAGTTCCCTGTCCCGAAAAATCTCATCTTCTAATGGGGAGAAAACATGAGAACAACTAGGTACATACAAGATGGAGGAGAAGGTGGAAGATGGAAAGTAGTGGATAGAATGTCCTGTGCCTGGAGACAGAAAGACTCATAATCTGGACTTCAAGTCTGGCCTCAGACACTTACTAGCTGTGTGACCCTGGGCAAGTCACTTAACCTTTTGACCTCAGGTTGCTCATCTATAAAATGGAGAAGGAAATGGCAAACCACTCCAGTATCTGTTCCAAGAAAACCCCAAATGGGGACATGAAGAGTCAGAGACGAATGAAAATGACTGAATAAATGGAAGGTACTAACATCATGGAGGGTGCAAAGGAGGGAAAGATATATAAAGACTGGAAAGATAAGAAGGATCCAGGTGGGGAAGAACTTTGAGTGAATGCCAAGCAGAAGACTTGATATTCGATCCTGGAGGTAGTCACATAGGTCTAGGGAGGGCTTTAAAGACCACTTTGACAACCGATGGAAAAAGGAATGGATTAGGAAAGAGACTTGATGAAGGGAGACCAACCAGGTTATCACCAGTCCTGGAGAAAGAGGATGAATGAAGAGAAAGGGAAGGATATGAGCGGTGTAGCGATGGATTGGCCATGCAGACTGAGTGAGGGGCCAAGTGTTGAGCCTGGACCACTAGGGGAGGATGTTGCCCTCTACAGTAAGGAAAGTTAGGAAGAGGAGGAAAGATGAGCTCTAGTTTGTATGGATTGGGTTCGAGGTGCCTATGAGATGTCCATAAGATGGGTGGTGATGGAAGACTGAAGTTCAGGAGAGAAAGAAGAACTAATAAGGTTATAGATGGAGAAGAGCAGAGTGCCCAGGCTAGAGCATTGGGGGACATCCATACTTAGTGGGTGGGAAGCATCCTACCTCAGACATTTCCTTAACTGTATGGCCCTGGCCACATTATGTAACTCTCCTCAGGCTCAGTCTGCTCATCTGTAAAATGGGAATGATAAAAGAGTCTACCTGCTAGAGTTGTTCTGAGAATCAAATGAAATTGTGTCTGTGTGGATGCACGTGGCTTTAATCCCAACACATTAGCTACAGTGATGACAGACGATCTCACACACTATAAATATGGTATCATTAGACAGAAGGATTTCAGAGGGCGTTAGGTCCAATTTCTTCATTTGATAGATAAAGAAACTGAGGCTAAGAAAAGAAGAGGGATTCCATGGAATCCATCACGTCTATGACGTCCCTGCCTAAGGGAAGACTTAGACCTAGACTGCTAGAAGTCATCCAGCCATGGGGAGCTCACCACCTCCCAACAGCCCATCCCACTTTGAAATTGTTCTCCCTGCAAGGAGGTTTCTCCAAACCTGCTGAGAATGGCTTCTGGCCTCATCATTCCTAGAGAGTAAAGCTTTCTTAACTGCTTGATCCAAGGACCTCTCCTCACTCTAGATCTTCCCGGACCTCTCCACTGCCGTTGGCACTGTCAATCACCCTCCTCTCCTGGACACTCTCTCTTCTGCTTTTTCATGACCCTGCCATCTGCTGGTTCTCCTCCTGCCCCTCTGACCACACCTTCTTGGTCTCTCTTGCTAGACCTTTATTCAATGAGCCACAATTGTATAGAGGGGAGATGAGGACTTCAAGGGCACCAAAAACAACCTTATGGGAAGGTAGAATGAAGGAAGGAAGACCCACGTGCAAGTAGAAGTGTGTGGGGAAGTGTAACAATGTATCTTCTCTAGGCCTCAGTTTCCTTATTTGTAAAATGAAGGCATTGGTCATCATAGAGAGAACACCAGGCTTGAGATCAGGAAGACTCATCTTCCTGAGTTCAAATTCAGCCTCAGACACTTCCTAGCTGTGTGACCCTGGGCATGTCACTTCACCCTGTTTGCCTCAGTTTCCTCATCTGTCAAATGAGCTGGAGAATATGGTCTAGCATAAAATCCTCAAATGGGGTCACAGAGAGTCAAACACAATTGAAAATGACTCAACAAGAAAAATTGAGAGTTGGATCTCCAAGGACTCTTCCATCTATAAATTTATGATCCTATGCTATCCCTCCCCTTGTTCCTTGCATTGATCAGGAGCCATGTCTATGGCCATCATCCTTATTCATCATCATCATAGCTAACAATTAAATAAGCACATTAGTATCTCCAAAGCAATACATGCTCATGTGCATGTGTATACATATATTACATGTATGTTACATATATGTTATATGTGCATAAAATATTACTTGATTCTCACAACTTTGCAGGGGGGGTAGGTCTGTTATCTCCATTTTACAGATAAGGAAAGTGAGGTCAAGAGAGAATAAGTGACTTGGTCAGGGTCATGCCCAGTTAAGGACATGTCTGAGGTAGGACCTGACTTGAACCAAGGCCAATGTTCTACCCACTGCACCCAGCTGATCATCCTTCAGCTCGACAGGAAAGCCTTAATAGATCCAAGCAATGGAGGTCATTTGGGGACAGGGATGGGGCCAGCACTTACGAAGGACTTCAAGAAATCTTTCTTTGCCATGCTCTTCAGTTGATAGAGGAGGGTCTGGTAATCGGGGCAAGTGCTTCTGGCCACTGGGCACAGCCACAAGAGACCACAGGTCAAGCCTGGAGTGAGAGAGAGGGGGGACATCATGTTGGGGGTAGGAGAAGGACCTGAGGGGGCTAACTTGGTCCTGGAATGGAAGGATCCCAGTCACTGAATGGAAACAAGTCAGTGCTGGAAAGAAATCAACTCATCTGGAAGAGGGAGAAACCAAGGCCCATAGAGAGGATACGACCTGCCATTATGGAAAGAACGCTGAGTTTGGAATCAGTGGGCCCAGGGTTAAATCTCAGCTTTGCCACTTTCTAACTGCATTATTTCTAAAGGAAGGTATTGGGCTGAACGTTCTTTGGGGGTCTTTCCAGTTTGGTTTCTTTGGAGCCTGTCAGGGTTTTGCGTGGAGGATTCTCATTCAGGTCCTTGGGTTCTAAGCCAGCGTTCTCGCCCCCATTTCCAGGAGGGAAGGAAGGCATCTAGTTCTAGCTTGTCTTCTGCCCACCCCCATGACCTCTGGGTGTCTATCCATTTCTCCCAGTTGGATCAGGAGAGAGGGGGCATCCTCCAATTAGTCTTTGAGGGTGGAGGAGAAAAGAGGCAGGGTCCCCGAAGGGCTGCCCAGGGGCTTGACAGTTTAGTTGCTGGTGGGACCTGCCCAAGAAAGGTTCAATCTTTTCCTACAGTACTAAATTAGTAGTTAGGAGGACATGGATTCCAATCCTCTCTCAGACTCACCTAACCACTCTGTACCTCAGTTTCCTCATCTGTAAAAAGAGGGGCAGGGATCTGATGACCTCCAAGTTTCCTTTCAGCTCTAAGTCTGACAAATGAGAGGCAGTGATCCAGTAGAAAACCCACTGGGTTTAGCATCAGAAGACCTAGGGTCAAGTGTGGCTTATGCTACTTTCTGGCTGTGTGACCTTAGGCAGGTCACTTCCCTGCCCTCTCTGGGCCCCAGTTTTCTTCTCTACAGCAGACAACACACTTTCTGACTTTTACAAATCTTATCGCTTGGGTCCCCACCTACCCACTAAGGGAGATGGGGTCTGGTGCCCAGGAGGAGAAGCTGGAGTCGAGCCCAGGGCTGAGCCAGCAGGGGGAGGGGAGCAGTTACCGCTCCTGGCCCTGGTGCCAAGCACTGGGCAACCACATGGTCGGAAGGGACTGGTTTCGCAACGAAAGGAAAGTGGCGACAGCTGCTTCTTCATTTCCTAAGAACTCACTGGGTCCCAGCAGGCTGCAGCCGCTGCCGGGTTGGCCTCTGGGGAGCCCAGCCTCCCTAGGGCATCCCTGGCCTGGGCCTGCCCAGTGCTTCTCCACCCCACCGAGCCCATCTTTGGGCACCTGCCACAGGGGACCAAGACCAAGGGCACGTGTGTAAGTCTGAGTGTGTGGTGTGTGCATACCTGCTCTGCCATCCATGTGTGAACTTCCTGGGGGGGAGGGGGGGTACAGTAGGCAGGGGGAGGGGTCAGGATAGGAGCCTTTTCCTCCTTTGTTTAAAGAGAAGGGGAGATCTAGGTCCTCTGGAGAACCGCCCTTCTCTGATGCTACCCTGACTCTGTGGTTGGAGTGGTTGGTGATGTCCTTGTGTCTGCCGGAGAAATGAGACCCTACATGAGGTAGGGCCAGAGAATATAGGTCACCTGTGTTTGTATCTTGTGGTTTCTGGGCAGGTGATTAGGTGTGTCTGGCTGGGGACTTGGAATCTGGAAGCCTTGGGTTCAGATCCAGCCTTGGATGCTAACTGACCTGTGACCCAAAGTTAGAGGCCCTCTGTGATATGCCCCAAACCAGTGAAATCACAGGTCCTACATTCAAGCACCTGAGAATTGAATGAGATAATGTATGATACAGAAGGGGAACAGGTTACTCTCACTAGATGGGTAGAGTTTTATAAAACATAACCCTTTAAAAATAGCAGCTAATATTATTAGGTGACTGTATTGTTGGGTTACATGTGCAAGGTTGAGTGGTGCATGGGATTATGTGTGAGTTGGTGAAGTTGGGTATTACCCCAAAGCCATAGCAAGCTAAACCATCAAGGACCAGGACCCAAATTTCCTACCCTTTCTACCCATCCCAGAGTCAATAGGAGAAGCCTCAGTCAGCCAGAGAGGGTTCTGTAGCTGCTTAACCCCAACCCCCACCTACCCCTTCCCAGGGCCATGTCCGTGGCTCACTACACTCATCTGGACCTGTCCTTCCCTTCCTCCTGCTCCCCTGTTCCCTTAGATACCCCCACAACTCTTCAACCACCCCTGCCCCATCCCTCCTTCCAAACCTGACTCTTCCATCAGCCTTTTACAAACCAGCCTCCCCCTGCCAGGGCATCCCCTTGGGCCTTCTGCTGATGCCCCTCAATCATGGGTTTGGGGGATTACTTGGTCCCATTCAATCAGCTCCTCCATGGGATGCCTTCTGAACAAAGTCTCTGGGTCTGAGGGGTGCCTGTGGCTTCTCATCTCTGCCCCCCCATCCCACAGTCTCCGCAGTCTGGCTGCCTGCCTGAAGTGAATGGGGTAGGGGAGGAAGTACATACCAAAGAGAGAGTTCAGTCTGAGCCATGCCCACATACTGGGTGCCGGCAGCCGGAGCGGGGCCTCCCTCGTCAGAGACACCTTTACACTGAAGGGCCTCATGGACCAAGGGCCGCTTTATTCTCTGCCGGCTGGCCAGCACCTCCCAGGATGGGGGTGGGGGCAGCTCTTCTGGGAACACGACCCCAAAAACTGGAGTCCCGGGCGGAGTCAATGGGCGGTCGCTTCTCTGACCCTGGGCTCCTCCTTTAATTCTTCGAATTCAACCATCTTTGAGGTTAAGCTGTCTTCCCCTTAGGGTGTCACGACACCCACACCCACGAGAACAGGGAGGAGGTGTCCCTCCCTCCAGAAGGGGGAGATGCTGGGTTAGGCACCTCACACCCCCACCCTGACCCACTCAGTCTGAGGTCTGTGGTCACCCAGCTCAGATGTTTCACCAGGACATCCTAGGAAGGCAAAGACTTAAGTATGTGGTTTGTGGGGAGAGGGAAGGGGCCCTGAGATGGGGTAGGGGTAGGGATTGGGGGTGGAGAGGAAGCCCTCTCTCTTCTCTAGCTCCCAACCCAATACTATTCTGGGGACATCTATATTTGAAAAGTACCAGCTTTCTGGGCATAGAGTCAGGTGCTAACTCCAATTCCAAGTTAGGGTCCTAAGGTCTTGGACCCCTGCACTTAGCATTCCCCATGGCCACCTGCTAGTCATGCTCCTCCTCCTGGCCCGGCCCCTTCCTTCCCTCCACCTCCTCTAGACCCTCTTGGGACAGAATACCTTCCTGTCAAAACCTCTTTGCCAGGAGCCAGGAGACCTGCTTACCTTCCAGTTGCGACACCCACCATCTTGGGTGAACTTGAGGAGGTGGTTTACCTTCTCTCAGCCTCTTTTTCATCCATACAAAGTAGAATAGCAGCCCCTGGCTGGTGGGCTTCGTGGGCGATTGGGAGGACACATGGAGAAGTTTAAGGTGGGGGTCCTGGGGGGAGCTGGGTGTATTGGGAAGAAGCCCGGCCCAATCCTCTGGGGAGGGAGGGAGGTTGTGACTCACGGGGCCCTGGTTTCACTTTCTCTGAATGAGAATCCCTTGAGCGCGTGGAGTTCCATCTTTTCAAAGAATCTTCCTGTCATATCTTAACTGAAAACCGCCCAAGTATGAAAGCAGTTTCCTTCCCTCCACTCAGAAATCAGGGGCTGGACTAGGCAATCTCTCTAGGCCTGGCCCTTCCTGCTGCTCTGCAGTGTTCTGCTCAGGTCCATCCGAATATTTCTGATGTGCCAAGCACTGTGCTGGACACCAGGGGGATGACAAAAGGGAAACATTCCCTGCCCTCAGGAAGCTTACATCTTAGGGGAGATAGGGTAAGACATGGGCCTCCCTGAGCCAATATGAAGATAGAGGAGGCTTCTTGAGGCCATTTCTTCCATATGAGGAACTCCCAGTATGTAAAACTCCATCCAATGTGCACAGCAAAAAATTATATGCAGTGTAAGGTCTGAAAGAGTTTCCTAGAGCCCAGGGAGATTGATCTGACCAGATCAACCAGGTCAGCCTGGGAGCTGATGGCACCAGACTGGTCCTTTATTCACAGCATCATCTCAATCACAAAGTAAACACAGAATAACTTGAGGGGCTGAGGAAGAACTCTAAAATTCTAGGTTGCTAGGCTCCTCCCAGCCTTGCCATCCCCTATTCTGAGTCCTCCCAGCTCTGACATCCTGTTCTATAGACGGTGTCCTCTTCTCTTCTGTCTTGCCATAGTTCCTACCTCCCAACCTTCCAATTTTCACATCCTAGAATCAGACTGAGTGGGAAGGGGTCAATAATGATACATTCCCAATTATTTGCTGATTGGGCCATTGAGGTTGGCTAACCCTGCCTCTCTTATACCTGGTCATTGCACAGGTTGTGAGATTTGGAGGGGTTTCCTCAGGCATTCCATGGGGCCTTAGGTGGCTGTAAGGCTTTGTGTTGTTGGTTTGAGGAGCTTGGGGAAGGGCACCAGCACCTCCAGAAGCAAGGAGAGATGGAAACCCATGATGTCCTGCCCTACCGCCAGGGACTGAGCCAGCTTGGGTGCAGAGGTGGAAAAGGCAAGGCCAGCAGTAAGGACTGAAGCAGTTCTCAGCTCCCCCCTCCAAGATGTCATGTAAACAGTGACAGGGGTCCTCTGGACAGTGTGGCATCCCCATACGTCGTGCAGGGGGATGCATCAGTTCTTCCATTGAGGTCAAAGACCCAGTGACGTCCTCCCAATAGTAGCCACAATCAGAGGAACAGATTGCAACAGAGGCCTGGCCTCTGGTATAAATAGAGCTTTAAGTGACCACAATGCCCCAGCCTTTCTCCATCTTCCTGGACAACGTCAGCTGGGCCCTCGTGACTTGGGGAGAGGAACTGAGGTGGGGAAGAGCCTTCGGAGCCATCCGGGTTTCTGAGAACTGCCCTTCTTGGCCCGTGCCCTTCGGCTTCCAAGGGTGGCGTCTCTCTAAACCAAGTCATAGGCAGGATGGTGAGGTCACTGGTGTGGTCAGTAACTGCAGGCATTGGCGAGATGCCACGGGGTCCCCCTTTCTATCATAGAGACAAGTTCAAATGGCCTACGTGCAAGAACCCACCCATAGAAACAGGCAACACTGAACTCACATGTAGACTGATTACAAAACAGGGTTTTGCAAAACAGGCACTCAGAGAGACCTGGCATCCTGGTTTTTGCTGCCAACAGAGGCATTGCTTGGAGCCAGTTACTTGTCCTTACTAGGGTTTCTTTTTCTGTCTCTAAGAGGTTCATATCTTACCTACCTACCCCCCAAAGATCTTCTGTGGACAAATAAGAAAGGAAAACCTTATGTAAATGTCAGCTTCCTATACAGGGCAAACAGGATGAGTTTGCGGAAAACCAGTCAGGGCCAAAGGCATGAAGAGCTCAGGATGGGGCCAATATTTCCTTAATTTGAAGGGATTGATTGATCAGTCAAGTCCTTTGCCTTGCCTCCTGCTCTGAAGGGGCAAGGAGACTGGGGTTCAGGTCTCAGATCTGAACCAACTCAGTGAGTATCCTCGGACAAAGGACCTCTCTGCACCATTAATCTCTTCAGCTATAAAATGGAAATGTAGGGAGGAGATAGTAAGGTTTTGATGAGAATACAGCACAGCAGATGAAGACTCTGTTTTTGTTGGAAGACAAGAATATATATGTAATGTACAGGCATACCTCATTTTATTGTACTGTGCAGATATGACATTATTTTTTTTTTAATAAATTGAAGGTTCATGGTAACCCTGCATTGAACAAGTCTATTGGTGCCATTTTTCCAACAACATGTACCTACGTTGTGTATCTGTGTCACATTTTGGTAATTCTCACAATATTTCAAACTTTTTCATTATTCTTATACCTGTTATGGTGATCTGTGATGTTTGATGTTATTGAAATTGTTTCAGGGTGCCATGAGCTTCACTGACATAAGGCAGCAAACTTGATGAAAGTTGTACATTTTCTAATCCCTGAGACACAACAATCTTGAAGAATATTACATAAATTTAGTGGATAAAGCAGTAGCAGGTTTTGAGAGGACTGGCTCCCATTTTGAAAGTTCTGCTATCAAACAGCATGGCATGCCACAGAGAAATCTTTTTTGAAAGGGAGGAGTCATTCAATGCAGCAGAGTTCATGCCACAGTCACCTCAACCTTCAGCAACCACCCCCATAATCAGTCACAGCAGCCATCGACATCCAGGCAAGATCAGCCATCGACATCCAGGCAAGATCAGCCATCGACATCCAGGCAAGATCCTCCATCACCAAAAAGATTAAAACTCACTGAAGGCTCAGGGGATGGTTAGCATTATTTCTAGCAATAAATGATTTTTAAATTTAGGCATGTATATTTTTAGACACCATACTATTGAATATTTAATACTACAATATGGTGTAAACATAACTTTTATATGTAATGGGAAACTGAACATTTGTGTGACTTATCTTATTGCAATATTCAGTTTATTGCAGAGATTTGGAACCAGATCTGCAGTATCTCCAAGATATGCCTGCATATAACATATTGTTGCTAATGTTGTTTTTTCATCCCTTGTTTTCAAAGAGGACCAAGGACTTCATGATGGCTTCTTGACTTGTGTGTGAAATTGGATTTAAGTGAGGCAGAGTTGCTCAGTCTCAGCCTCATTCTCTCTTCCTGAGTCATGAAAATCCAGTGCAGAACAAAAGTTAAGACAAGCAGAGGTGACTCAAGATGCGGTGGATGACCTTGGAATCTTTGAGGTCTGACCAAGCTCTAAATGCTTCACAGTGCCTACTTCAGTCACTTTCATGGCCAATGGAGCAAATTGTTCTCATATGCCCATTCCATCTGGGAAATCTTCGCATGTTTGGGATAGAAACTTCCATAACTCAGCAATGGGTTTGAGATCTCTCAGTTACCCTCAACCAGGTTTAGTTTGCTGAGATAGTTTACTGGGGTGTGGTCGCTGCCCACGCTACAGTTTCTTAGAGTCATAGGTGAGAGTTGGGTGACAGATGGATGAGCAATCCTGAAAAGGCTCAGCAACTTTCACACCAGAAGTCTTCCCTGAATACCCCATATAACATACAACATAACATCTATAATATTTCTATGTTTTTTATATATTTGTGCATATATATGTAAACACATATATAAATAAAAATGGTGGGACTAGGAAGGTAGAGGGCAACAATCTTCCTTTCTTTGTTTAGTTTTGGTACGCAACTTCATTACTTCATTAACATGAGAGGATCTTAAGTCAGCCTCACAGTCTCAGCCTCCACAAAACTTCTAGAGAGGGATGGGAAGAGGTTGGACAAAATCCATGATTTGAATTCATGGAACACAGGATCCCCATTGGCATTCAATGAATCCCAAGGAATTTCTAATCCTGAGTCACATTGTAGTCTGGGACCAGGAACTTCTAATCAGGATCAGATACAAGCAGTCATAAGAATAGATTTAATTTTAGTCAGTTGCCTTTAGCTAGGTATGATAGCTAGCTTGAACTTGTCGGGAACAGGCTTTCTAGTGACTGCACCTTAGCAGATGTGAGCTGAGAGGAGGTGGGGGAAGAGAAAAGCAAGGTATATTAAGTTCCTAATATGTGCTTTTACAAATAGTGTTTCATTTGATCATTTGATGACTGAGAGCTTAGAAGATGGCATTGAATTAACGAATGAATGAAAGATTTAAGTGTTTTCTACATATATAAATATGTACACATATTGACTGGGATACAAATAGAAAAGCAAGACATTCTCTGCTCACAAGGAGCTCACATTGTAATGAGGCAGACAACAGGTAAATGCATAAATCTATGTAGAATACATACAGCATGACCTAAGTCCAGAGAGGGGATGGCCAGCAGAGATGACGAGTCTACCAGAGAGCAAAGATGGCACCCATTAGAGAACAACAGAGACCAACATAATGACATCATCTAAGGCCATTTGACAATGTGAGAGAGGTGTGAACAGTCAATAAGTGGATGACTTCCACATGTATTCCTTGGTCACATGGGTCCCTGGAATGTGTCCCTTCATGAATTTCCCCATGTAACATGTTTTCTCTGTGTAGTCTCCATGAATGTTTTCTATGAGTCCTTCCTCACTATTGTTGCAGTAGACACTGGAATAATATATCTCATTTGTTCATGGAGTGATCTCATGTCATTTTATTTGCTATACTATTGGATTAAATGTCTTTTGCTTGCAATTAAGGTGTCCTCTGACTGACTTTTCAAAATAAATATATCAATGGTGAGGGAGAGGGGGAGTTTGAGTGTTGATGTTAAAATGCTTCAAACAGAGCAGAGTTTTTCTTAGAAGTCTACATGAGAGATGTGATGGTCCAAGAATATGAATGACTGTCTGCTTTACTCAGCTGGTATAGAGATCACATGATATAATGAACATGAAACAACTTTATTATGCTCAATGTCCAAGAACTAAAAAGGAGAGTGGAGCATTGTGCCTGGGGAGTGGGGATGGATCAGAAAACCTGAAGAGTTCACCCAGCAAAGAGGGTAAATGCATACACCTGAGAAGATCCCACAGAGACCCTGATGGGAAAGGCCCCAGAGTGACCTAGCTGGGGTAATGACAAATTCTATCCCCTTCCAAGATACCAAAGTGACAGAATTAGAGAATGTTGGAACAAGATGGAACCATAGGAAAGAGAGTATCAGAGTGGGGTGGGCCTTTAGAACAGGGAATGTCAGAGGGAAGAGGGGCCTTAGAATAAAGAAAGTCAGAGGTGAAAGACTTTAGCAAAAGAACATCAGAATCTGAAACACCATTGAGTCCACCTAAAAATAATTTGATCTATAGTATGTTTAACACAATGCCCAATAATGTGCCCAATATGTTCAAAATCATATAGGCTTTGCTTAAATGCTTTTGGGGAGGGGAGGAATCTACTTCTTCTTACTTCCAGAGGAATCCTATTCCACTTCCAAACTATTCTAATTATTAGGAAATTTTTCTGAAAACATTATAGGTTTGAGATCTGACTGGCATCCTGGGATTCCCATCTCAACTCTGAAAGTGAGTCAAGGACTAAAAGAAGTTAAAAAACAAAAGATCTGCTTTTCTCTCAATTTCCCCTCCTTTGCCTTTATGGTAACAGACTTGTTGGTGCAGTGGATAGAGCACCAGTGCAGGAGTCAAGAAGACCTGAGTTCAAACCTCACCTCAGACACCTGACACTCACTAGCTGTGTGACTTTGGACAAGTCACTTAACCCCCATTGCCTCATCCTGGGTTCTCTCCAGCCATCCTGATGAATATCTGGTCACTGGATTCAGATGGCTCTGGAGGAGAAGTGAGGCTGGTGATTTGCACAGCCCTCCCTCACTCAAAACAAAGTCAAGTACAAGTCATGTCATTATTGCTCTGATGGCATGGTCTTCTTCGGGAACAAAGGACAAGCACACAATCTATATTTTAGGAAGCCATTAAACTTTTTTTAGTTGAAAAGTCACATGGTCAAAACTGCAAAAGATAAATCTGGTAGTTTATGCACCAGAGATAATGTAGAACTCTTCAATTTTTTATTAAAGAAGCAATAAACACTGCAGGCAGGGACATCCACTAGGCTACTACAATTGTTCAAGCAAAGAATGATAGAGGTATACTAATACACTGTTGGTAGTACTGAAAACTGGTCCATCTGTCCTTAAAATCCTTTAGAATTATGTGACAAAAAAGTCACTAAAGTGCTCATAGTTTGCCCTAGCAATTCTACTACTGAGCATAACCCTGAAGGAGATCAAAGACAGAGAAAAGATCTCAAATATTCCAAAATATTCATGGCAGCACTCCTTGTGGTAGCCAAACATCTGGAAACAGAAGAGGTACCCATCAATGGTTGGATTTATTTTGATCCAGACTGGGGTTTCATCAGTATAAGAAGAACCCAAGAAGGGAAATTCCCTTTACCAAAGCAGAGTAATAACTCTTCTGCAACTTAGCCTTAGAAGTTTTGGGGAGTTAGCAGGGTCATTGAGTAATGAAGTCACTTGTCTGGGGTCATATAACAAGTGGGTGTCAGAGACAGGACATGAACCTAGGTCACCCTGAATCACAGGTTGGCTGTCCCTTCACTACACCATACTGCCTCTAATTGAGCAGAGTGTGAGGGGAAATGGTGATGTGGGAAACAGCTGGACCAGTTGTAACTAAATGAGCATCATTGCGCCATAAGAAGTGACAAATATGATTAATTCAGAGAAGCCAAAGACTGATGACATCAAATGAAGTAAGAAAGGCCAGGAGATTGAGATAAACAATGACTATGGTAGCATAAACAAAACCAGCACAAAATGGAAACCAGAATCAGACAAATTGCAGCATCCATTCTCAGACCTGAGGAACAGTTATAGAAATATTTCCCTCCTTTCAAAAGATGAGGACGAAGGGAGATATGGATGCAGGATGTGTCAGACGATATTACTGGATTGGATAATTGTCCTAATCTGTTTTTCTTTGTTCCAAGGGAGGATTCAATGGATGAGAGGGCATAATATGTCAGAACATGACCATAGTATAAAAAAAAAAGCTTCAATAAAACTATTTTTAAGAAAGATAGTTACATTAGACTAAGAAGTTTAAAATACTCTCTTTTTTTAAAAAGAGGTAATGGAATAAAAAAATACACACACACACAAGTCTAATGATTATCTCCAAGTAGATGACTCCTAGATCTATAAATCCTGCCCTAGTCTGTCTCCTGAGCTCCAGTCCCACAAGGCCAACTGCCTTTAGTATATCTCAAGCTGTGTGTCCCATAGCATCTCAAACTCAGCAAATCCAAAACAAAATTCATTATCTTTTCCCCTAAACCCTAAATCATCTTCTGAATTTCCTTATTACTGTGAAGGGCATTATCATGATCCCAGTCACACAGGCTCAAACTTTGATGTCATCTTTGATTCCTCTCTCCATCATTCATCAAATCTTAAAATTTCTTCCTCTAGAACATCTCTCACACATATCCCCTTTTCTCCACTCACACAATCACCACCAAACTTCAAGGCCTCATCACTTATGTCTGGACTAGGATGTATTCAGGGAGGACCAGTACCTCTGGTGTGATGGCTATCAAGCCCTTTTCAGGGCTACTTTCTACCTGTTCCAGTCAACTCTTACCTATGGCTAAGAAGCTACAGCATGCACAACAGCCGCACCCTCATTTCAGCAGATGGGCCAAACCAGGTTGAGGTTAAGCAAGGTGTCTGAAACCCATTGGTGAGTTAGGAGGGTGTCTATTCCAAGTATGTAAAGAATTCCCCTGGTGGAATGGGTAGATGAGAACAGTTTGTTCCAGCAGCCATGAAGGTGGCAAAAAGAGGTGCTGGGGAGCGCCTTGAGCTTGGTTAGACATTGAAGATCCCAAGGTCATCCACTGCATCCTGAGACATCTCCAGTCAACTTGATTCTGTCTTGCCTTTGGACTGTAATGACTCTAGAGGAGAGAGTGAGGCTGATGACTTTGTGCAACTCTGTCTCACTTAAATCCAATATACACACAAATCAAAAGACATCACCCATACCATTTTACTATTATGCCTATCTCAAATTCCTGTGGCAACAAGCAAGTGATGAAGCAGCAGATGTGGATACATTCGGAACTGTAGTCACAACCCTGCACACAGGTGGTCCAGGCCATAGGGTGGTTTCTCACTGGAAGCAGTAGTGGGATTCAGCAGACTCCTTGGTGTCTGAGCAGCCTTTTAAGAATCGCACTGCTCACCTTCTGGTGTAAGGAAGGAGGTTAGAAAAGGTGCCCTAAAAATTATCTGCCTTGTAGAACCTATGTAAGATTGTACACTGTCTCGGGGAGGGAGTGGGGAAGGAGGGGGAAAGGAAGGGGAAGGAGAGTAAAAAAATCTAAGATAAATGTAAGTGATTAAAGAACACTGATAATAAGCCAAGATGGCAGAGTAGAAAGACTCACTTATGCTAGCTCCGAATCCACAGCCCATAAATTTTGTGTAAAAAAAACTCCCCACAAATTCTGGAGCAGTGCAAGCTGCACAGCAACTCAGTGGAGGAGATTTCCATTCCAGAGAGCCCTGAAAAACTGACCCCAAAGGTCCGTCAGGCACCAGATGTGGAGCCCAGCCCTGCGCTGCCCTGGCCACATGGCCTGAAAGGAACGGATCCGAGCAGGCTTCAGGGACAGAACCTCTGGTGACCGTGAAGGTCCCTCCACCCACAGGCACTACAGGTCAGTGAGAGACTTCTGGGCTGGCCAAGAGGGGAGCAGGGTGTCTCTGTGACTCGGGCTCCCTCGGGAGGCAGCAGCAGAGGCAGTGGCAGAGGCAGCAGTGGCCCAGGACAGCCAAAGCAGGCAGAAGCTCAAGGCCATTACCAAAGGTCTCCGCATAAACCCCCTGAGGGAACTGAGCCTGGGAGGCGGCCTGGCCCCCACCTGAGAACCCGATTTAATCTTACCCTGAACAGCAGCCCAGCCCACCGCTGAAAGCCCCAAGGCTGGGGAGCAGCATTTGAATCTCAGACCCCAAGCACTAGCTGGGTGGATCTAGGTGGGGGTGGACAGGAATCTCAGAAGTCAAGTAACTGGCTGGGAAAATGCCCAGAAAAGGGAAGAAAAATAAGACCATAGAAAGCTGCTTTCTTGGGGAACAGATGTTCCCATCTTTCATTTCTGATGACGAGGAACAATGCTTACCATCAGGGAAAGATGTGGAGGTCAGGGCCTCTGTATCCCAGACACCCAAGGTGGATGTCTGGTGGGTTCAGACTATGGAAGAGCTCAAAAAGGATTTTGAAAATCAAGTCAGACAGGTGGAGGAAAAACTGGAAAGAGAAATGAGAGAGATGCAAGAAAAGCATGAAAAATGGGTCAATACCTTGGTAAAGGAGACCCAAAAAAATGTTGAAGAAAATAACACCTTGAAAAATAGGCTCACTCAATTGGCAAAAGAAGTTCAAAAAGCCAATGAGGAGAAGAATACTTTCAAAAGCAGAATTAGCCAAATGGAAAAAGAGGTTCAAAAGCTCACTGAAGATAATAGTTCTCTCAAAATTAGAATGGAACAGAGGGAGGCTAATGACTTTCTGAGAAACCAAGAAATCATAAAACAAAACCAAAAGAATGAAAAAAATGGAAGAGAATGTGAAATATCTCATTGGAAAAACAACTGACCTGGAAAATAGATCCAGGAGAGACAATTTAAAAATTATGGGACTACCTGAAAGTCATGATCAAAAAAAGAGCCTAGACATCATCTTCCATGAAATTATCGAGGAAAACTGCCCTGATATTCTACAACCAGAGGGCAAAATAAGTATTGAGGAATCCATCGATCACCACCTGAAAGAGATCCAAAAAGAGAAACTTCTAGAAACATTGTGGCCAAATTCCAGAATTCCCAGGTCAAGGAGAAAATATTGCAAGCAGCTAGAAAGAAACAATGCCAGTATTGTGGAAATAAAATCAGGATAACACAAGATCTAGCAGCTTCTACATTAAGGGATTGAAGGGTGTGGAATAGGATATTCCAGAAGTCAAAGGAACTAGGACTCAAACCAAGAATCACCTACCCAGCAAAACTGAGTATAATACTTCAGGGGAAAATATGGTCTTTCAATGAAACAGAGGACTTTCAAGCATTCTTGCTGAAAAGACCAGAGCTGAAAAGAAAATGTGACTTTCAAACACAAGAATGAGAAGCATGAAAAAGTCAACAGCAAAGAGAAGTCATAAGCGACTTACCAAAGGTGAACTGTTTACATTCCATTGGAAAGACAATATTTGTAACTCTTAAAACTTTTCAGTATCTGGGTAGTTGATGGGACCACACACACACACACACACATGCACACACATACACACATGTACACATGTGTGCGCACACACACATACACCCATGCATGCACATACAGAGACAGAGAGCACAGAGTGAATTGAATAGGATGGGACCATATCTTAAAAGAAATTAAGGTAAACGGTGAGAGAGAAATGTAGTGGGAGGAGAGAGGGTGAAATGGAATGGGGTAAATTATATCTCATTCAAGAGACAAGCAGGAGACTTTTTAGTGGAGGGAAAAAGAGGAGAGCTGAGAAAAAAACATGAAGTTTACTCTCATCACATTTGACTAAAGGAAGGAGTAAAATGTACACTCATTTTGGTATGAAAACGTATCTTACAATACACGAAAGTGGGGGAGAAGGAGATAAGCAGGGAGGGGGGGATGATGGAAGGGAGGGCAATAGGAGGAGGGAGCAATTTGAAGTCAACACTCAGGGAGGGACAGGATCAAAAGGCAGAATAGAAACAATGGGGGGCAGGATAGGATGGAGGGAAATACAGTTACTCTTACACAACATGACTACTACCGAAGTCATTTGCAAAACTACACAGATATGGCCCATACTGAATTGCCTGCCTTCCCCAAGGGAATGGGTAGGGAGGGAGGGATGGGGAGAATTTGGAACTCAAAGTTTTAGGAACAACTGTTTAGTATTGTTGTTGCTACTAGGAAATAAGAAATATAGTTAATGGTGAATAGAAAGTCATCTGGCCCTACAGGACAAAAGAGAAGATGGGGACAAGGAAAGAGAGGGATGATAAAACAGAGGGCAGATTGGTGGTAGGGAAAATTAGAATGCTTGGTGTATTGGGGTGGGGGGAGGGGACAAGTGGGGAGAAAATTTGGAACCCAAAATTTTGTGAAAATGAATGTAAAAAGTTAAATAAATAAATTTATATTAAAAAAAAAGAACACTGAAAATAAATAAAATAAATTAATAAAAAAATTTTTTAAATTGTCTGCTTGCCCAACCCTGGCCTGATTACCATTGGCAGGTGGGGAATCCCATTTTGTGGTCAAAACACAAAAAAATGTACAAAATATACAATAATATATGCAAAGATGATTTCATTCACCATCGGCACATGGAACGTGTGCACATTTATAGACAAGAGAAAATCCAATAGAACTGAAAGACTAACTGCTCTTGTTTCAAGAGAACTCAGTAGGTATGGCATCCAAATAGCAGTCTTGAGTGAAACAAGTCTGGAAAATGAAGGTGGAGCTGGAACACATTTTTTGGAATGGCCACAGTGAAGTGAGCACCATGAAGCTGGCATAGGTTTTGCAATCAAAACTAATCTAGTCAACAAGCTGGTATGCTGCCAAAAGTTGTGAATGACAGGCTCATGACAATACAATTGCCACTTTCAGGAAAACATCATGCCACCATCATCAGTGCCTCTGCTCCCATCATGATGAACCCTCATGAGATCAAAGAAAATTTTTATGAAGGCTTAGAGTTTGCAATTCTGGGTGACTTTAATGCTAGAGTAAGCTCAGACTAAGAGATATGGCAGGGAATCTGAGGAAGGAATGGAGTTGGAAACACCAACAGCAATGGCCATTTACTGCTGAAGACCTGTGCATCACATGACCTTCTCATCACCAACACTGTCTTCCGTTTACCTAAATGCAATAAAACTTCATGGATGCACCCTCACAGCAAGCATTGGCATCTTATAGACTATGTGACTGTAAGGAGAAAACAGATAAGACATGAGAGTAACAAAGGCAATGTGTGGTGCAGAGTGCTGGACTGATTATAGACTTATTCTTTCCAAGCTAAATATTCACATTCATCAAAAGAGCCACCCCCAAGGCAAAATGACTACCAGAAGAATTAATGTCAACAAATGAGAGCTCTTCTCTGAGCATGAACAGTTTGCTGCTGATTTGGAGGGAAAGTTGAGCCTACACACAGTTGGCAACAGTAGAGCAGAAAAGGAGTGGGAAGCTTTCAGAGGTCTGGTGTACAGCACTGTATTTGCTCATCTGGATCAGAACACTCACAAACACCAAGACTGGTTCGATGAAAGTGATAGGGAAATTCAGAAACTGCTAAATGAAAAAGGAGAACTACATAGGATTTACCAGCAGGATAGTTCATCCATCTCTAAGAAAGCAGCATTTAATTCCATCAAAAGCAAAGTACAAGCAAAGTGTAGAGAGATGCAGGATTCTTGGTTCAGTAAGAAGGCAGATGAAATTCAGTTTTATGCTGATTGTAAAAATCCAAAGCACTTTTATGATTTCCTGAAAGCTATTTATGAAACAAAAACCTATGGTACATCACAGCTACTCAGTGCTGATGGAGCCACATTGATTAGTGATAAGGACATGATCCTATAGAGATGGACTGAACACTTCTATAGTGTTCTCTACAGATTATCATCCATCAATGCTGAGGTCATTGACCATTCACTTCAGGTTGAAGTCAATCCCTCCTTAGGTGAACTTCTAACTGAAGAAGATGTTTTGAGGGCCATTAGGCTCCTTTCATGTGGCAAAGCACCTGGTGCTGATTCTATTGCAGCTGAGATTTACAAGGTAGGGGGACCACTGCTCATACAAAAGCTGACTGGAATTTTCCAGGTTATGTGACTAAAGGAGGTTATCCCTCAGGAGTTCAAGGATGCCTCCATTGTCCATCTCTATAAAGGTAAAGGGAATAGATTTTCCTGCAACAATCACAGGAATCTCTTAGTCATTGCTGGCAAGATTCTTGCTAGAGTCCTCTTTAATAGACTGATCCTTCACCTGGAAGATGGGCATATAGCTGAGAGTCAATGTGGCTTCAGAAAGGACCAAGGATATGGTGTTTGCTGCCCAACAACTTCAGGAGAAATGCCAGGAGCAGAACAGATGTCTGTACACATCGTTTGCAGATCTCATCAAGGCCTTTGACACTTAGTCATGAGGGTTTATGGAAAGTTATGTTAAAATTTGGTTGCTCAGAGAAGTTCATCAGTATTCTATGTCAATTTCATGACATCATGCTTGCCCAGGTTTTGGATAATGGACAGTACTCTTGTGCTCCAGGTACCAGTGGAGTGAAAGAAGGATGTGTGTTCCTTCGCATACTTTTTAGTATGATGTTTACAGCTGTGTTGTCAAACGCTTTCAGTGAGGATGAACACGGCATCAAAGTCAGCCTACATACTGGTGGTAAATTCTGGCTACAAGGCAAGACCAAAGTGGAGGGAGTGTTGGTGCATGATTTTCTGTTTGCAGATGATTGCGCACTCAATGCAGCCTCTGAAGCTGAGATGCAACAAAGTATGGATTGATTCTCTGCTTCTTGTGTTAATTTTGGCCTAACAATTAACACCAAGAAAACACAGGTGCTCCATCAGCCACTGCCACATCATCCATACATGGAATCATCAATTACAGCAAATGGAGAAGTTTTGAAAGTGTGGATAAGTTCACTTACCATGGTAGTGTACTTTCCAGGGATGTACACACTGATAATAAGGTTGGTGCATGCATTGCCAGAGCTAGCTCAACCTTTGGGAGGCTCCGAAGGAAAGTATGGGAAAGGAGGCATTAGACTGACTACCAAACTGAAAGTCTACAGAACCGTTGTGCTGACCTCATTGCTGTATGCCTGTAAAAGAGGAACAGCCTACCAGCACCATGCCAGGAAACTGAATCACTTCCATTTGAACTGTCTTAGGAAGATTCTGAGGATCACCTGGCAGGATAAGGTACCAGACACTGAGGTCCTTACTCAAACTAAACTGACAACCATTCAAAGTATGCTTCAGAGAGCTCAATTCCAATGGGCTGGCCACATTGTTCAAATGCAAAACACTTGCCAAAAAGACTATTTTATGGAAAACTTTCATGGGGCAAGTGATCACATGGTGGTCAAAAGAGGCAATGCAAGGACACTCTCAAGGTCTCTCTCAAGAACTTTGGAAGTGATTGTGGGACATAGGAGACACTGGCACAGGATCTCTCAGAATGGCATGCCTGCATCAAAGAAGGTGCTGTGCTTTATGAGCAAAACAGAATTGAAACAGCTCAAAGGAAACTTAAGATGTGCAAATTTAGAGAATCTACCCAAAACATTCACAGGGATTATCTGTGCCCAATCTATGGTGGAGACTTCTGAGCTCATATTGATCTGATCAGCCACAGTCAGACACATGGAAACTTGACTTTTTCATGGTGATGTCATTCTGGTCCTCTTCAACAACGGACTGTAACCAACTATAATAGACTTTTGGCTAACCTCTCTGCCTCCAGTGTCTCCCCACTCATCCATCCTCTGAATGGTTTCCAAAGTGGTTTTCCTAAATCATAGATACATCCTCACTCCCTACTCAGGAAATTCCAGTAACTCACTATTTCCTCCAGGATCAATCCTAAAATTGTCCATTTGACTTTTAAAGTATTTCCTAACTTGTCCCTTTTCTACCTCTCTCTACAATCCAGCTGTCCTGGCCTATTTGATTTGGCAAATACACAAAACTCCATCTCTCACCATCATGTTTTTATACTGACTTTGGCTCCTGCATGGAATGTTCTCCCACCTTGTCTCCATCTCATAGAAGCCCTGGTTCCCTTTAAGATCCAGATGCCTCCAGGAGGCCTTTCCCTGCCCACCTTGATGCTGGTGCCTTCCCCTCTAGGTGACCCACACCAACTGTATTTCTTTTGTACTCCCTGATGGATGGATGTTGTCTCTCTCATTAGAATGGGAATTCCTGGAGAGCAGTGCCCAGTTTTGCCTTTCTTTGTATCTCCAGCACCAGGTACAGTATAAGTGCTTCCTTGGTTGATTGATTGATGGATGGATGGATGGATGGATGGATGAATGGATGGATTCTCTGATTGGAAAGATAGAGGCACTGAGCTGCATTTATCCAGAGCAGGAAAAATGGCTGAGTCTGGGTTTGAGTTTCTATAGCCAAGGAATGGACCTGCTGACCAGTAAAAAGTTCTGAGTTTAATGACACTGGTTGGCAGGGGAGAGAACTAAGCTGGAAATGTTAAGGACCATTTGACAATAATAAGTTCTACGTTACTTCCTCTTTATAGGTCTCAGTTTCCCTACCCGTAAAATGAGGATAGAAAACTGGATAACCTCCAAGGTCACTGCCAGCTCCAACATTCTCTAATTCTGTGACAGTGGCCAAATTTCTAGTGTCTTTGAGCTTCAAATGTTCTTTCCATACAGGCAGCATGGCAAATGGAAAGAGCATTGGAAATGTCACACATTTTCAGGCACAACCGATGTGCAGATTTGTCTGGACTGGATTTATTTGTTATAGTAGAGGGTTTCTATTAGGAAAGTTGGAGTAACTGGGAAGTGATGGTGATATAAGAAAGAAAAAGAAGGAGGAAAGAAAAGAAGAAAAGGAAGGAAAAATAGAGAAAGGAAGGAAGGGAAAGAAAGGAAAGGAAAGAAGGGAGGGAGGGAGGGAAAAAGGAGGGAGGGAAGGAAGAACTTTTTCATATAAACTCATAAAAGAAGAGACCATTGGACTTGGAGTCAAAAAAAGCTTGGGTTTCAGTCTCATCTCTGACAGTTACTATGTGGCTATGGGAAAATTACTTAAGCTCTTTGAGTCTGTCTCCTCACCCATAAAATGGGGAAAATAAACAATATGCTGCCTCTCTCGTGAGATTACTGAGAAGATAAAATGAAATGACGTGGACATGTTACCACTAGTGTCAGAGAATTACATTCTATGAAGACTCTGGTACCATTTGACTGGTGATTCTCACAAAAGAGGTCTTTTACAAATGAAGGGTCAGAAGTTTGGGGCCAGTCTTCTTATGAAGAAAGTGCAGGTTAGATGCGGGTTCAGTTGAGATATCAGCACAGTATGGACAAACACTCACCTCTTGCTGAACCTTCTCTGTCTCAAAGAGCTCAGGTCTCTCTAGCTCCTTTTCCCCTTTCCCATCAACATGTTCTGTCGGCAAGGTCGTTTCCTTTCTAAGATGGTAGGTGATGATAATAGCTACCATTTCTATAGCGTTTTAAGGTTTGCAAAATGTACTGAATGTATTATCTTACTTTGTTGTTACATAAAAGATAGATGCTAGTATTATCATCATTTTACAGATAAGGAAACTGAGGCAGGCAGCAGTGATTTAATCCAGGACTAGTTTGAATGTTTGAAGTGAGATTTAAACTCTGAGCTTTCTGGCTGGAATGCACTCCTTCATCTTACTTAGCTCCTTAGAATGCTCATCTTCAAAACTCACCTCCATCATCACCTTTTATACGAGCCTTTTCCTAGTTACCCCAGAAGCCAGTGTCCTCCCTTTGAAGTTACCTTGTATATACATACACATGCTTACATACATACATACATGTATGTGTGAGCTCCTCCAATCATATGTAAGTTTTTTGAGGACAGAGGCTATTTCAATTTGGTCTTTGAATTCAGACTACTCAGCACAATGCCTAGCACACAGCATGCACTTAATGTATGCTTGTACTTTGTCTATGCTCAGTGTTCATACTAGCCAGAGTGCTTGCAAGGGATGCTGAGTTGAGCAGGATGATGCAGATTCTGAAGTCCCCAGGTTCTCTACCCACACCCACCCTCTAAGTTGGGGGGATGAACTAGAGAAATTTTATGTCTGTTCCTTGTAATTTTTCAAAATCCATTTTCAGTGGTTTTGTGACTTGTCCTGTCCATTTACAGTGGCATAGTCATGGTGAGTATTCTTACCTTCTCTTTGCTCACTTCACAGTGCCTCAGTTCACATAATTCTTCCTATACTTCTCTGAATTCCTCTTTTTTTACTGGTTTTCTAAGACCCAGTAATATTCCATTATCTTTGTATACCACAGTTTATGCAGCCATTCTGCAATCAAGGGGCACCACCTCTTATTTCCGGTTCTTTGCTACAACAAAAAATTACTGCCTTGATCTTTTTTTGCAGCAGCAAACAACTGAAAACTGAAGAGTTCTCCATCAATGGGGAAATGATGACTAAACTGTCCTGTATGAACACACAAATTCTATGCAGCTTAAGAAATAATGAAAAGAATAGTTTCAGAGAAACCTAAGAAAATTTGTATAAAATGATGCAGAAGGAAGTGAACAGAACCAAGGGAACAATTTACAGTGACAGCAATATTTTAAAGTCAAACAATTTTGAAAAAATTAAGACCTTTGGTCATGGCAATAGCCAATCATTATTTTTTTTTGTAAATAGTATTTTATTATTTCCAATTACATGTAAAGGTAATTTTCAACATTTATTTTTATAAGATTTTGAGTTTCAGTGTTTTTTTCTCCCTCTTATCCCCTCCCCAAGATGGCAACCAATCTGATATAGGTTATACACATGCAATCAGTAAACATATATCTGCATTAGTCATGTTGTGAAAGAAGAAACAGAACAAAAGGGGAAAGCTGCCAAAAAAAAGGTGAAAACAGTATGCTTTGATCTGCCTTCAGATTCCATAGTTCTTTGTATGGATGTGGTTAGCAATTCCAGTTTTGGAATTGTTTTGGATCATTGTATTACTGAGAAGAGCTAATTCTACTATAGTTGACCATTGCACAACATTACTGTTACTATGTACAGTGTTCTCCTGGTTCTGTTCACTCAGCATGAGTCTTTCCGGTTTTTTCTGAAATCATCTTTCTTGTTACTTCTTAAAGAACAATAGTTTCCCATCACATTCATATACCATAACTTGTTCAGTCATTCTCCAATTGATGGATATTCCATCAATTTCCAATTCTTTGCCACCACAAAAAGAACTGCTATAAATATTTTTGTATATGTAGGTTCTTTCCCGTTTGAGATAAAGGCCTAGTAGTAGTAGTATTGCTAGATCAAAGGGTAGTCATAATCTGATTGCCCTTTGGGCATAGTTCCAAATTGCTCTCCAGAATTGCTGGATTGGTTCACAACTCCACCAATAATGAATTAGCATCTTGATTTTCTCACATCTTCTCCAACATTTATCATTTTCCTTTTCTTGTCATATTAGTCAATCTCATGGGCATGAGGGGTTACCTCAGAATTGCTTTAATTTCTGTTTCTGTAATCAATAATGATTTAGAAACTTTTTTATATGACCATATATGATAGCTTTAATTTCTTCATCTGAAAATTGCCTATTCATATCCTTTGACCATTTAAAAATTAGAGAATAATTCATATTCTTATAAATTTGACTCAGTTCTCTATGTTTTTGAGAAATGAGGCCTTTATCAGAAACACTTGCTGTAAAATTGTTTCCCATCTTTCTGCTTTTTTCTAATGTTGGTTGCATTGGTTTTGTTGGTGCAAAAATTTTAATTTAAGGTAATCAAAATTCCCACTTTGCATTTCAAAATGTTCTCTATCTCTTGTTGGGTCATAAATTCTTCCCTTCTCAATAGATTTGACAAGTAAATGACTCTTTGCTCTCTTAATTTACTTATGGTATGAATCTTTATGTCTATATCATGTATCCATGTTGACCTTATCTTGGTATATGGTACAAGATATTGGTCTATGCCTAGTTTCTGCCATACTATTTTCCAGTTTTCACAGCAGCTTTTGTCAAATAGTGAGTTCTTATCCCAGAAGCTGGAGACTTTGGGTTTATCAAACCGTAGATTATTATAATCATTTACTAGTATATCTTATGCACTTAACCTATTCCACTAATCCACTACTCTATTTCTTGGCTAGTACCAAATAGTTTTGATGAATGCCACTTTATAACATAGTTTTATGTCTAGTATATCTAGGTCAACTTCCTTTGCATTTTGTTTTCATTAATTCCCCTGACATTCTTGACCTTTTGTTTCTCCAGATGAATTTAGTTATTATTTTTCTTAGCAGTTTGATAGGTATGGCACTGAATAAAATAATTAATTTTGTAGAATTATCATTTTTATTATATTGGCTTGGCTTACTCATGATCAATTGATGTTTTCCCAGTTGTTTGCATTGGATTTAATTTATGTGAAAAGTGTTTTATAATTGCATTCTTATGGTTTCTTGATTTGTCCCAAATATTTTATATTATCTACAGGTAATTTAAGTGGAATTTCTCTTTCTATCTCTTCTTCCTGAGCTTTGTAGGTAACATATAGAAATGTTTATGATTTATGTGGGTTTATTTTATATCCTGCAACTTTGCTAAAGTTGTTAATTATTTCAAATGGTTTTTTAATTGATTCTCTAGGATTCTCTAAGTATACCATCATATTATCTGCAAAATGATAGGTTTGTTTCCTCATTGCCTATTCTAATTCCTTCAATTTCTTTTTCTTCTCTTATTGCTAAAGCTAACATTTCTAGTACAATGTTGAATAATAGTGGCAATAATGGGAATCTTTGTTTCATTCCCGATCTTACAGGGAAGGTTTCTAGCTTATCACCATTATAGATAATGCTTGCTGATGATTTTAGATAGATACTACTTATCATTTCAAACAAAACTCCATTTATTCCTATGCTCACTAATGTTTCTAATAGGAAAGTGTTTTGTCAAAAAAAAATTTTTCTGCATCTATTGAGATAATCACGTTGATTTTGTTATTAATATGGTCAATTATGCTAATAATTTTCCTAATAGTGAACCAACTCTCTATTCCTGGCATAAATCCAAACCTGGTCATAGTGTATTATCCTCATGATAAATTGCTATAATCTCTTTGCTAATATTTTATATGAAATTTTAGCATCAAAATTCATTAGGGAAATCAATCTCTAATTTTCTTTTTCTGTTTTGGCTCTTTCTGGTTAGGTATCAGCAACATATTTGTGTCATAAAAGGAATTTGGTAGAACTCCTTCTTCATCTACTTTTCCACATAGTTTATATAGTTTTGGGATTAATTGTTCTTCAAATGTTTGGTAGAATTTACTGGTAAATCTATTTGGCCCTGGTGTTTTTTTACTTAGGGAGTTCATTGGTGGCTTGCATAATTTCTTTTTCTAAAATTACCTCATTTAAATATTTTATTCCTCTCTTGTTAATCTGGGCAGCTTATATGTTTTAAAATATTCACCTATTTTACTTAGATTGACAAATTATTCACATACAGTTGAGCAAAATAGCTCCTAATTATTTCTTTAATTTCCTCTTCGTTGGTGATGAATTCACCTTTTTCATTTTTGATACTGGCGATTTGGTTTTCTTCTTTCTTTTTTTTTAAATCAAGTTAACCAAAGGTGTATCTATTTTATTGTTTTTTCCCTCAAAAAACAGATCTTAATTTTATTTGTTTACTAAGTTTCTTGCTTTCAATTTTATTAATTTCTCCTTTGATTTTCAGAATTTTTACTTTGGTATTTAATTACAGATTTTTAATTTATTCTTTTTCTAGCTTTTTTAATGGCATGCTCAATTCATTGATCCGCTCTTTCTCTATTTTATTCATGCAAGCATTTAGAGATATAAAATTTCCCTGAAGTATTGATTTGGCTACATTCTATAAGTATGTTGTTTCATTCTCTTTGATGAAATTTTTGATTGTTTCTATGATTTGCTATTTGATACACTCATGCTTTAGAATTAGATTATTTAGTTTCCAGTTAATTTTTAATCTATCTTTTCATGGCCCTTTATTACATGTAATTTTTATTGCATCATGATCTAAAAAGGGTGCATTTAATATTTCTGCCTTTTTGCATTTTTTATGCCATAGTACATGGCCCGTTTTTGTGTAAGTGCCATGCACCACTGAGGAAAAGGTACATTCCTTTCTATCCCCATTCAATTTTCTCCAGAATTTATCCTATCTAACTTTTCTAAAATTCTATCTACTTCCTTAACTTCTTTCTTGTTTATTGTGGTTAGTTTTTTCTAGTTCTGAGAGGGGAACATTGAGGTCCCCCAGTAGTATAGTCTTGCTATCTATTTCTTCTCGTAATTCACTTAACTTCTCTAAGACTTTAGATACTATATCACTTGGCCCATATATGTTTAGTATTATTTCATTGTCTATGATACCTTTCAGCAAGATGCAGTTTCCTTTCTTGTCTCTTTTAATTGGATCAATTTTTGCTTTTGCTTTGTCTGAAATCAGGATTGCCGCTTTTTAAAAAAACTTTCAGTTGAAGCATAATATATTTTGCTCCAGTCTTTTACCTTTACCGTGTGTGTGTGTGCGTGCGTGCGTGTGTGCGTGTGTGTGTATGTGTGTGTCTGCTTCAAATGTGTTTCTTGTTAACATATTGTAGGATCCTGGTTTTTAATTCACTCTACTATTGGCTTTAATTTTATGGGAGAGTTCGTTGCATTCGCATTCACAGTTATGATTACTAACTGTGTATTTCCCTCCATCCTATTTATACTTTTCTCTGTCCTTTCACCCCGTCCCTCCCTATCAGCGTTTTGCTTCTGACCACTGCCCCTCCTTCTATCAGCCCTCCTCTCTTTTCTTTTCCCTTTCCCTTCCTGATTTTGCCCTTCCTTCTATCAGTCTCTCCCTTTTCTTTCCCCTACTCCTTCTACTTCCCTATAGAGTAAGATAGATTTCTCTATCCAACTGAGTGTGTGCTATTCCCTTTTTGAGCCAAATCTGATGAGAGTAAGATTCAGTGCTCACCACCCCCTTTCTTTCTCTTTACTGTAATAGGTTTTTTCATGCCTATTCATGTGATTATAATTTACCCATTCTGCCTCCTCCTTTCCTCTTCTCCCAATATAATCTTTTTTCACCCCTTAATTAATTTTTATCACCATGTCAAAGTCAACTTTATCACCATGTCAAAGGCATCCCCTTGATTTCCAGTTTTGGGCCATCACAAAGAGTGCTGCTATAAATATTTTTGTACATGTGGGACCCTTTTCTGTTTTTATGATCTCTTGGGGATACAGTCCTAGGAGTGTTATTGTTGGGTCAAAGGATATGCACCCTCTAATTATACTCTTTCTAGCTGCCCTAACAGAGATACAGTTCTTAAGAGTTACAAGTATCATCTTCCTATGTAGGGATATAAACACTTTAACCTTATTGGATACTATACTTTTTTTCTTTCCTGTTTACCTTTTTATACTTGTTGAGACTTGTATTTGAAGATCAAATTTTTTTTAACTCTGTCTTTTCATCAGGAAAGTTTGAAAGTCCCCTATTTCATTGAATATCTATCTTTTCCCCTGAAAGATTATGCTCAGTTTTGTTGGGTAGTTAGTTCTTGGTTGTAATTCAAGCTCTTTTGCCTTCCAGAGTATCATATTCTAGGTCCTTCAATTCTTTAATGTAGATGCTGCTAAGTCCTGTGTAACCCTGAATGTGGCTCCTTGATATTTGAATTGTTTCTTTTTTTATCTATTATTTTATTTGTTTTCAGTGTTCTACTATCACTTTCACATAACTTAGATTTTCCCCCCTCCCTCATTCTCCTTCCCCACTCCCTACACCCTCCCTCCCTGAGATGGCATACAATTTTATATAAATTCTACACATACATTCCTATTAAATACATTTTCACAGAAGAATTAAAATGAATGGGAGAAATCATAAAACAAACCAAAACATAATACAAAAGAAAATGATCTGCTACATTCTACAATCAAATTCAATAGTTCTTTCTCTGGATGTGGAAGGCATTTTGCCTTAAGAGACCCTTGGGAATTTTTTAAGTCCTTGCATTGCAATGAAGTTCTAAGTCTACCAGAAACAATCCTCACACACTGTGGTTGTTGCCGTGTATAAAGTTCTCCTGATTCTGCTCCTTTCACTCAGCATCAGTTCATATAAGTTTTTCCAGGCTTCTCTGAAGTCTTCCTGTTCATCATTTCTCATAGCACAATAGTATTCCATTACATTCATATACCTCAATTTATTCAGCCATTCCACAATTGATGGGCATCCCCTTGATTTCCAGTTCTTGGCTACCACAAAGAGTGCTGCTATAAATATTTTTGTACATGTGGGACCCTTTTCTGTTTTTATGATCTCTTGGGGATACAGTCCTAGGAGTGTTATTGTTGGATCAAAGGATATGCACAATTTTGTAGCCCTTTGGGCATAGTTCCAAATAGCTCTCTAGAATGATTGGATCAGTTCACAGCTCCACCAACAATGAATTAAATGTTCCAACTCTCCCACATCTTGTCCAACAATTATCATCAACCTGTTTGTCATGTTAGCCAATCTGATAGGTGTGATGTGGTATCTCAGAGCTGTTTTGATTTGCATCTCTCTAATCAATAGTGATTTAGAGCATTTTTTCATAGATACTTTGATTTCTTCCTCTGAAAACTGTCTGTTCATATCCTTTGGCCATTTATCAATTGGGGATGAATTGTTTCTTGTTGGCTTCCAGTATTTTTTCCTTGACCTGATAGCTCTGGAATGTGAATATTCCTTGGAGTTTTCATTTTGAGATCTCTTTCAGGAAGTGATCAGTGGGTTCTTTCAATGACTGTTTAACCTTCTGGCTCTAGGATATCAGGGCAATTTTCCTTGATAATTTCTTGAAAGATTCTCTCCAGGCTCCTTTTTGTTCTCATGGATTTCAGGTAGTGCAATAATTTTAAAATTATCTCTTTCAGGTCTGTTTTCCAGGTAAGTTGTTTTTTGAATGAAGCATTTTTGCATTTTCTTCTATTTTTTCATCCTTTTGATTTTATTTGACTGATTCTTGATGTCTTATGGAGTCATTAACTTCCATTTGCCCAATAGTTTTTAAGAAATTATTTTCTCTAATTAGCCTTTGTACCTCCTTTTCCATTTGGTCAATTCTCTTTTTTAAAGGATCTGTTTTCTTCTGTGGATTTCCCCCCCCATTTATCCAATTCTATTTTTTAAGGAGTTTTTTCCTCCAGTCAATTTTTGTGCTTCCTTTTTTCAGCTGTTGACTCTTTTTACATATTCTCTTACATAACTCTTATTTCTTTCCCTAATTTTTCTTCTACTTTTTTTACTTAATTTTTAAAATCTTTTTTGAGCTTTCCCAAGAGAACCTTTTGGGTTTGAGACCAATTCATGTTCCCCTTTGAGGCTTCACATGTAGGCATTTTGATATTGTTGTCCTCCTCTGAGTTTATGTTTTGATCATCCCTGTCACAATAGTACCTTTCTACGGTCAGGACTCTTGTTTTTTGTTCATTTTTACAAGTTGAGTTCTGCTCCTGGGATACAAGGGGCACTATCCCAAGTTTCTTGCACTAAGGTCAGGGGTCTGGTCACTGGCTTGCTGCATCTGGGCCTCTGGGGCCAGGGGCTTGCCCACTGCACTAGGGTGGTCTGGCCTAATCACTTCTGTTGTGCTGGGGGTTCCAGGACTGGCATTTTGCCAGCTGTGCTGGGGCTAGAGGCCTCACAGCTGATCTACTGTGCCACTGGCCTTCTGAGTCAGAACTGAGAGTCTCAGTTGCTGATCTGTGCTGTGGCTAAAAGCTCCCCAGTGGCTTGGCTCATCAGCACCAATACTGGGCTGCACTCCCCTTTTACGCAAGTGAGACAGACCTTTCCTGAAGTTCTTCTGAGTTATCTTGGGCTGGAAAATTGTTTCACTCTGTCTTTTGTGGATTCTGTCACTCCAGAAT
This sequence comes from Bettongia penicillata ogilbyi, assembly GCA_023548195.1. NCBI lineage: Eukaryota > Metazoa > Chordata > Mammalia > Diprotodontia > Potoroidae > Bettongia > Bettongia penicillata. The sequence goes on along the minus strand of JAJHZJ010000154.1, from coordinate 7,450,625 downwards.
TCTTTTAGAGTCTTGATTTAACATTGTTCCTGAGGGAAAGTGGTGAGAGTTCAGGTAATTTCTTGGCTTCTTTCCACATCTTGGCTCCATCCCCACCAATATTATTACTGACAAAGTACACACCTCCTGATGTAGATAATGATGATGATAAAGACGATGCACAAATTCTCTCATCTGATCTCTTGTGATAGATGATAGAATCAAAGTACAGAATGAAACATATTTTTTTTGGACATGACCATGTGGAAATTTGTTTTGCTTGAAGATGCATATTTTTGCAAGACTTCTGGTTTTCTTTTTTTCCAGGGGTGGGAGAAGATGGATGGGAAAGAGAGAAATCTATTTCTGTTATCAACAATAAAACGTAACCTTCACGTCATGGGGTTCAGGGTAGTAAGTATCTATGTGGGTCCTTGTCTGGAAAAAAATGGGATCCTTCACATTTTTAAGGACCCATGAAAACATTCTCTGTCTGAGATTTTTGATTTTAGATACTCTAAAATTTGAGATTCCAGAGAAATTAAGGGGGAAAAATTTAGCCTATAAATGTGCAGTCAGTTCTTTTTCTGTCGTCAATTTCATTGATGTTACTCTGCACACTTTTCATTTGTTAGTTACATGCCTATTTAAATATTAATATGTTCTTCATTACTGAGTCCTATACAAGTACTAAAATTGAGTTGAAAATAAGAAATCTGGCATTGCTAGATTGTTGCTGCCTAAATATAATGCTCATATTTTTTTTTTCATTTAACCAGCCCTAGACTGCTTTTGGGAATACCCAGCATCTTCTTAGGGTGTGAAAGCCAATGACTAAAATCCACAGATAGTTCACATTTTTTGCTGCTTCTCTGGCTGAGCTTACTTGTTTTCTTGCCCTGGTGGGTGAGTTAGCAATTCCATTTGATTTGCCCTGATGGTGGCAGGGATCCATAGGGTAATTTTTGGTACCCTTTGGAATAAGGACCCAAAAGAAATTTCCAAGGCTTCCATGAAGATCACCTATGCTCCAGGTACCCCTCAGAGAATGTGTATATTCCTTGTGTAGAAAGGGGCACTCTGATCATATCCTAGTTCAATGGCACAGAGAGAATCATAAAATATTGTCCATTCAGGACAGTTTTTTCATCTGAGAAAGTGGGAACACCTCTTTGACTCCATTACCATATTCCTGTGGGGAGACCTCTGTAATTTGGAATGTTCATTGTGGACCAGGTTTCCATCTAAGATGGGTAATAAATTTTCTTTACCTTTCTTTTGTTTGTGGGTTGAAAAAGGTCCTATAAGACTAAGGCTATGCAAGCAAAACTATTTGGTGAACTTTGTCAAATCTTTGTTGAATCTGCAAAATTTTGATGTACATCTATACACGTGAGATTGTATATGATTGTGTAGTATTGGCTGTTTTGAGACTTTACTCACAATACTGGGGAAGCTGGTGACATTGTTTATACCTGCTCAGAAACCACAAAGAGCTGTTCTGAATTTGGAACAAAGACTGTGTTCATAAATGCATCCCTGCCTATTTGCCAGGGCAGCAAATTTTTAATAGGTTCAATGTGTAAAGGGGGGCTTTGTAGCATGACCAGATCACCTAACATGGAAGCACCTTGCCTCTGAAAGAGACATATTTTCTACTATATGTGTAAGAACAGCCTCTTTTGAAGGACTACATAACTGGACAGACAAGGATGTATCTTTAAAACTGTCCGACTGAAACAATGTTTCTTTCCTGCTTAGCATCCAGAGAGGGGGAAAGTCAACCCCCAGTGCAGGTGCCATGAACCGAATTGCTGGAGGGGGAAGGGCTTCCTTCCTCTTCCTCTCTTCTTTTAATACCCCTGGCTCCAAGAAGTGGGCTTGAGTGACTTTGCCTTGAGTGACTCAGTTTCAGGTGCACAAGGTAGAATCACCACCAGACCCAGAACTGAACCATGGCAACTTCAGAGCCGGTTTTCTAGGTCTGACATTGCAGTCAGCCAGCCGGGGAAGGAAATCCCAGAGAAGTCAGGCTACCTGGAACTTAAACCAAGGAGGGCTTAAGAACATTTCCAAGGGTACTTGAAATGGGGACTTTATTATTTTTATTATTTATATAGCACTTAACATAGCTCTTAAACTATGCTAAATGCTTTACACATAATCTCATGTGATCCTCACAAGAACCCTGAGAGGTAGGTGCTATTATTATCCCTACTTTACAGATGAAGAAACTGAGGCAAAAAATTTAAATTATTTGTCCAAGGTCATACCACTAGCAAGTGTCTGAGACTGGATTTGAACTCAGGTCTTCCTGATTCCAAGCTGAGCACTCTATCCACCGCATCAACTAGATGCCCAATATATCTGTCTGTCTAAAAAAGGAGAGAGGAAAGAGAGAGAGAGGGAGAGAGAGACAGAGACAGAGAGAGAGAGAGAGAGAGAGAGAGTATAACTGAACTAAGCTATAAACCTAATCTCCTTCCCTTTCACTGATTATGCCTCACATGTTGGGGAGTATGTCTGTATATTTGTCATTATACTTTGAAGTAAATATTCCTTTGTAAGAGTTAGTCCTAATGAAATGAAATGTAACAAACCTGTCCTTCATGCAGCAGGGGCAAAGTAGTGACTGTTGAAGATAATTTATTTTTTTAAAATCCTACTATTAATATTTTGATGCATATAGAAGCTTCTTTTTTATCACTGACCTCCTTGGGGACTATTAGTAGGATATCAGATTCAATGGGTATAGACAGACTTTACACAATTCCCAATTTCTTTCCAAAATGGGTGTGCTAATTCATAGATCCACCAACAATGCATTAGTGTGCTTCTCTTTCCACACTAATGGTCCACTTTCACAGAATCATTGAATTGGAGAGCTGGAAGGGACCTCCAGGGCCATCTGGCCCAAGCCATGCCCGAAAAGAATCCCCCCTATAACACATCCAGAAAGTGACTGTCCAATCTCTTCTTTAGAGACCTCCGTTAAGAGGGGATTTGCTGCAATGAGGCACCCCTTGCATTTTTTGACAGCTTCCTTTGTTAGGAAATTTTCCTGATATCCAGACTAAATTGGTCTCTCCTAGGTGTGTCCTCTGGGGACAAATAGAAGAGGTCTAATCTCTCCTCCACAGCCTAGACCTTCAAATACTTGAAGAAAGTTCTCATGTCCCCTTGAGTCTTCCCTTTTCCAGACCTAACTCCTTTAACTGATCCCCATTGGATCTGGACTCAAGGCCCTTTACCATTCTAGTCATCCTTCTCTGGATGGTCTCCAGCTTATCAATGTCCGTCTCAAACTGCTCTTCCCAGAACTGAGCCCCATTCTCCAGATGATATCTGACAAGGGCAATTATCTCCCTATTCCTGGAAGCTCTGTCTTTCTTAAGATAGCCCCAAAGCTCTTCAGCTTTTTTGCATGCCACATCTCCCTGCTGACTCATATGGAGTCTGTAGACTAACATAACCCCCCACCCAGTGCTTTTTCAGAATAACTGCTGTCTCTCCAACCCTCCAGTGTCTTACACTTGTGCGTTGATTTTTTACACCTAAGGGCAAGACTTGACATTTATCCCTATCGAATTTCATCTTATTTGACCCAACCTAGTTCTCTGAGTGACCAAGATCTACCTGTCATCCTTTGTGGTCACTATCCGTCCCAACTCAGACATCTGAAAATTTGATAAACACGACATCTATGCCTTTCTCAAAGGCATAAGTAAAATTGCTAAATCCCTTCAAGGCCAAGAGCAGAACTCTGAGGTGTTCCTCAGGACTGCCTGCCATGCTGACACTGAATCGTTCCTAACTGTTCTTTGAATCCAGCCATCCAACCAGCTCTGAATCCATCTAATTAGACAACAGGATTAATCCCAGTTACTTCATCAGCTGTACAAGAATAATATGAGAAACTTTATCAAAAACTTGGCTAGAATCTAGGTACGCTATATCCTTCACATTCCTTTCATTTAATTTAATAATCCTGGCATGAAACGAAGTGAGGTTCAATTACCTTGACTTGTTCTTGGTGTATCCCTGATGCCTCTTTATGATCACTGCCTCATTTTCTAGATATCCTTGAAACGTCTCCAGTGATCAACTCTAGAATTTTCTCAGGAATTAAAGTCAGACTCACAGGACTATAGTTTGCAGCCCCTATTCCCTTCCTTCTTTTTGAAAATCAGGATGTGATGTGGTACCTCTCTTGTTTCCCATGAGCTCTCCAGCATTGCTGAAAGTAGCTCAGTGATCACAGCAGATGCTTCATTCAGGATTCAGGGATGTAGTTCATCTGGATCAGAAGACTTCAAGTTAGCTAGAGCCTGTCTTCCCATTTGTCATTTCCAATTATCCATTTTCTTTAGTAGCAACAAAACCAGATTGGAACAACCACACCTTCTCTTGGTTGTCAGTCACCAATGTCCCACCTACCCCAAGCAAAGGTCCTGTCTCTTCTTTGATTTTCCTTTGGCTTTGAAAACCCTTTTTGGCCAACCCTAACTTTCCAGCCTCACTTCATTGGGAACTCTAGTCTTCCTGACATTATTTTTACAAGGCTAGGTCACACTCCTGGATCCATCCCTCTGTTACTTGGTCTTGCTTTCATCTTCTATACATTTCTATTTACAATCTAAGTTGGTTGATAAGTTCCCTGCATGCCCACATTGATCTTGTCAAGCAATTCCAGTTTTCCTCTTATTAGAATTATTTCCTTCTTGTCTTCTCCCCTCCCTCCCATCTTGGCATCTCCCATCCCTCCTGGACTGACTTCCCTATAGCACTTGACTCAGTGGCAACTAATTTATTTTTCCTTTGAACCCTCAGAAATCTGCGCTCCTCAAATCTCCTCATCTATTTCTTCTTTCTGTCTAGGTGGTCTGAAGTATATTCCATGGACAGAATTCATTTTTTTTCCTTCCTTCAGCTTTTGTTCAATATTTTACATCTTGCTTCTCCCTCAGATTCCTGAATTTCCTCACATGAGGATGCTTTCTTAATGTATGATGCTCCTGATGGGGTGCTAATGATAGACCCCTGACTTTTAGGGGATCCATCATTAGTGCCCCATCAAGGCAAATGCCAGAGACTGGGCTACTTGGGAAAGTCCAGGACTTTTTACAGGTCCACATTAGAGTCCCGTAACTCCCTCATCCCTTCTCTCACATGTGTCTTTTTAATAAAGCAGACTCATCCAGAACAAAAGTCCAACCTCTAAAGGCCTTAATTTCCCCAATGATAAAAAGAGGAAGTTAGATCGGTTGACATCTAAGGTCCCTTCCAGCTCCCAATGTATAATCTTGTCTTTCTTTTTTACAAACAGCCCTGAGGATGAGAAGATTTCAAATGTGATATGAGATCGTCAGATAGGACCACTCCTCAATTTCCAGATGAAGAAACTGAGCCTCACAGAGCAAAAATTACTTGTCTCTGATCCCCAGGAAGTGAGCATCAGAGCCAGCATTGAAACTTGAGGCCTATAATTCCAAATACAATGTCCTTTACCCTAATCTACTTAAGCAGTTTTTAGTTTTATCATCCTCAGCTCTTTTCGCATTCAGGGTCCCAGGTAGATCCTGACCACTACCCCTCCCCCACATAGACATTAGCAGAATCATCTGAGGAAATGTGTAGGAAGACACCAGTAGAAAGTTAACATGCAAATTCTGGCTACTGGCACTGTGAACACCCACGCTTCCCTGAGTCTCCCCTACCCCCTAGGGATTTTACCTCTTTACAGGAAACCTAGCCAAGCTCAGAAGCCAAGATGAGAAACGTCCCTCCTATCTGTAACATGTTATGTTCTAAGTTCTGAAAGCCATGGTTTATTCCAAGCAATTACTTTTTCTGATGAACCTATTATCCTGTGATACCTCTTGGAAGGTAGAAGGAAAGATGGGAGAATCCTGGAGTCCTAGAGACAGCTAGAGGGCATAGAAAGAAGAAGGTGTTTGCAGCATATTCACTTTCACAGTGGCAGTCGAGTATATTTCTGCATGTGTGTACTTATAGGTATATTTTGCACTCAGAGCTTCTAACCTGGGTCCATGAACTAGAATCTTGGTGCTATGGATAGCTTTGTGCAGAAAGTCTCAAGCCCTGACATGCCACAACATTTGACCCACACTAAGATCTTTGCATTCTCTCCTTCCCTAGGACCTAACTCTCTCCTGATCTGGGTGCCCTATTTGTATCTATTAGTGAGAGCTACTCTTGTCTCCAGCCTATTCTTCTTCCTGTTTTTTCTTCAGATCTCTCTATTCCTACAGACTTCAGCCCTTTACTGTCCTAGATCCCCTTCCCACATCCTCCTGCTGGGAGTGAGCTGAGGAAAGCTCTCCAAGGCCTACCTTATCCTGAGAAATGGCAGATAGCCAAAGGTACAACTAAGGCATGGCAAATGGAGCTCTGCCTCAAGGTGGGAAATTTCAAAAGTACCCACAATACCTTCCAGGAGATGCTTTATCCCTTGCCCATACCTCATCTCCTAGAGAATCCCAAGTATGTCCCAGGATACCTCCTTTTCCCAAAGCTATACCTCAAGAGAATCTTCCTCTATCTACTTCTCCACCATATATAACCTATGCCTCAAAAATGAAACTCTTTTATACAGACCAATTTCAAATGTTGAGGCTTCTCAGTAGTGATCTCTTTCTTTTCATTTATGCCACCACTCAAAGTTCCCCTGAGAATATCAACATTTGACTGATGTCTTGGTTTCATGAAAAGTCCCTCAACTCACTGCAAGCATGCAGGCTAACAGTGTATCAGATTCGGGACAGATCTTACTAAACTCAACAGAAAATGTGGAGTAGTGTCTGAGTCAATCCATGGTTAGGGCAAGCTTTCTTCTTCCTAGTGAGCCCCAAGTTCTCTCAAAGACCAAGACAATCATTCATACTACCAATGTTCAGCACTTCTTGCAAGGGAAAAAAGCTTGGTGTTACCAGAAAGATGATCCTCTTTCCCTGGACCTACATAATCTCATAGAACTCAGAGTCTGGGTTTGCTCCTCCACACATTGGTACTTAATCTCAAATCCCCTCCACTTCCTTCCCTGGAGCCACCATTTGCCACCATCCCTGTGGTCCCATGTTTCCTTCTCTACTGGGGCCCTTTGGTTCCCTGGAAGGGCTATGCAGAGGTTAAGTATATTATCTGGGTGGAGTCCCTCTACTCTTAGCATTTCTCTGGTTTTCCATCCCTTATCTTCTCTGTCTACCTATGCCTGCTCTCCCTCTTAAAGGTCACCTCCAAAGAAGTAGCCCATGTTATGAACTAGCCTCATGCTTTCATCATCAAGAGGGTCACATTAAGGTACAAAAACCAGCCAAGTTCTTATCTTCTCAAAGAGCTAGCCCAGTCAAGGGACTTTGACAGCCCCTTAACAGGATGGTGAGAGAGATTTAGTGGGGTTTGCTGTGCTCTTCTGGGCATGCTCTCTACATGCATCATTCTTTGTTTTTTATCCACTTGTCAATTAAACTCTTTGAAATCATATCTGGGTTGTTGGATGTGCTCAAACCATTACTCCTCCAGCCCTGACCCATCCTTGACTCCCAGTGATCCTTGACCTTACCCCAGGATACCTCTTTTCCTCCCTCCAGGTATCCAGGGTCCCAACCAAACCCATAGTCCAGGAACCTAAGTTAAACAAAGACTCTGATCACCTCTACACCTGAAGGGCCTCAATTTCTTCATCTCTAAAATAGGGTTTAAATGAGATGATCTCAAAGGTGCTCTCCGGTCCTAACACTCAAGATTCTGTTTAACTATCCATGTACACACAAGGTCAGTAAAAAGGCAACTACAACCATTCTCACAGAAATAAAGTAGATATTAAATAATGGGAGATATATTCAATGTACATAGCAAGGCTGAATCAAAATTGTGACCCTGTCATTCTTAATGAGGCAACGTAGTATTGAACTGTGCAGAAAATCACAGAAGATCAGAGTTGGAAGGAACCTCAGAGACTATCTGGTTCAACAACTACCTGTAAAAGGATCCCTTCTACATCATACTTGACAAGTAGTCACCCAGCCTTTGCCTGAAGACCACCAGTGACAGGGAACTCACTACCTTTCAAGCATTCTGTCCTGGATTTGTGACAGGGAACTCACTACCTTTCAAGCATTCTGTCCTGGATTTGAACTCAGATCTTCCTGACTCCAGATCCAACACTATCCACTGTACCATTTCTCTGCCTAAAAACTTGAAGCCAGCTATCATACCCCCCTTGAGCCTTCCCTTCTCTAGGCTAAAACATCTCCAGTTCCTTTGATTCATCTTGATGTAGCATAAGCTCAAGATCCATAATTAGAAGAGATCTGTGTTCAGATTCAATCTTTGATGCTCACTGCCCGTACACTCAGTACAGCTTTCTGAATTTGAGTTGCTTCTTCTGGAGGTAAGAATACCTGGAGGACCCATATCCTAGGAACCTTTTGAAAGAGTCAGTGAGATGACATCTACATCCCACTTTGACAAAACTTAAAATGTTGTGAAATGTTGGCTCTTATCACTTATCTGGATCTATGAACCTATTAATTAAGGAACTTCCTCCACTAATAAAGAGCAGTAACAACACATGGGTAACCCACAGTATTAGGGAAGTCAAGTCACTAGCCTACAACCATAGCTGGCTTACTCAAAGGCAGGCCTTCTATCCTTGAAGCCAAACTCTCTTGTAGACTTCCTTTTTGTTGAGAGATGAGGAAATCTGAGCTCATCAACAAACAGCAGGAATAATCCAAGATGAAAGAGATGAATTTAATTACAGCACAACAAAAAATTTTAGTACAACAAAAAACAATGCATCCAGAATGAAGAGGAAAGAGATGGATTAAGATGAAAATCTTTGCAGTGATACTTCTTTATTTCTATGGATAGAAATCCATTCATGCCCTCTCATTCACCCAGATAGAATGAAGGCAATCCTCTAGTTTTCTTGGTATTACATGACTGCAATTGAAACACACAGACTGTCCTTTAGTTAATCCTCACTCTGAGCACATGATGAAGCCATTTTCTTGTCCTGATAATACCCTTCATTCCACTGCTCTTATATAATTCTTGGTTGGTTATAAATGGATTGCAGATATTTTCCATCTACCTGTCAACTCTCCATTGCCTAATGGGCAATCTGAAACATTGATTCTTTAGACACTATGACGTATAATGCCTCAAAGTCACATAGCAGCAACGGAAAAATGGATCAAAAATTGGTAAGTGGTCAGGCCTTTGTTTCAAGGAGAAGTTTGGGGCCATTCAAAGCATTGTCCAATTTTCCAAAGGCAACCCAGCCTGTTCATGAAAAATATATTTGCAATAAAATTCTAACATCCCAAATCTATGAGGAACTGATAGAAATTAATATAATAATCAATAAGGGAGCTGCGGCCAAGTCACTGCTATGCGAGGAGACCCAAGGGAGAGAACTAAAAATGCATCCAGAATCCAGAGCGCCTGGCCAGGAAGATGAAACTGAGCATGGGAGTATGCCAGAGCAATCGGAAGAGTGTTCAGGGGAAAGTAGAAATAGAGAGGGTGTGTTGACAAACAACGCAGAGCTAAAACCTGAGGAGAAATCTATAGACTCTTCTTTGGAAAAATGGTACCAAAGTGAGCAGAGGTAAAGTGACGCTCAAAACTCAAAAGCTCACTCCCTATGCCAAAAAACTAACGAAAAGGTCAATTGTCATAGAATGGCTAAAAGTTTCCTTAGAAAGGTTTGCAAGGACCAAAAATTGTATATGACTCTAGCATTAAGTGACACGCTTTATTTACATGTCAAAGGTTTTGACTAAATTGATAACCTGGAACAGTATACAGGACTACAGTGTCTTTGGCTAGAATGTAGCAGGATACAGAATGTTGAGAACCTGCAGACAAAAACAGAATTGCAATTAAATTTAATTGGTAAAATTGAGAACCTTGAAGCCTTGAAAAAACTAAATTCCTTCAACCTCAGTAATAACTATATGAAGACCATCGAGATCCTGTCTTGTCTTTTAGTTCTAAACAATCACCTAGAAACCGTGGAAGGCATTCAGCACCTGAAATACTGTATAACTTTGTATTCTTGACCTTTCCAACAACAAGCTAGCTGATCCAAATATCCTCTGTCCTGGAAGCCATGCATAATTTGCATGTACTAAACTTGATGAGAAATACAGTGATTAAGAAAACGGTACACTACAGAAGAACTGTTACCATTCGCCTGAAGGTCTTAACTTACCTGGATGATAGACCAGTTTTTCCAAAGGACAGAGCATGTGCAGAAGCCTGGGCTAAGGGAGTGAGTGATGTTAAGAAGGAAGAAAGGGAGAAATGGGAAACCAAAGAAAGAAAGAAGACTGAAAAGAGCATTGACATTGTCCACGACTAGATGAAAAGCAACGAAGAAAAAGAAAAAGAAAAAAATGGAGGAAAAAGGAGGGATTCCACCTTCAAACAACACAATTGGGCATGAGCACAGATCCAGGCACAGAAGGAGATCTTTGGGCCCCTGTTGAGGAAGCTACATGGCAGAAGATAGGGGAGTTTGTCTGAGAGAGTGTGGGATGAAGCTTTTCCTGAAGACTCCAAAGTGAAAAGCAAGGCATCTACAGAAGCTCAAGGAGAAAGCCAGGAGAAGGAGTCAGACCCAGATTTTCAAGTGAAAGTAACTGCCAGCCAATGGATATGTCTGAGCGGAGACCAGAGGCAGCCTTACTCCCAGTGAGTAATTTAGAGAACAGATTATGTGCTGAGAGATGTCAGCAATAAACGGACCAGATCTGAAAAAAATCAGTAAGTACTGATTACTGTATTAGATGCTAGAGTTGCAAGGATGAACATGAAACCATCCCTGTCCCTAAAGACTTTATAGTCTATCAAACAGGTTCGACTGATTTCTTTAAATTGAATTTGGTATCCAGTGGTTAAGTGATCAAATTACGTGAACAAGTAGTTCTTAAAAGAAAAAAAGAAAATTATTAATAAACACTTGAACATGTGTTCAAACTCTAATAATCAGAGGAATACACATCAAAACAATTCTTTACATACATCATACTGGCAAAGATAGTAAAAACGGTAAAATTCCATGTTGGTAATGCTGTAGGAAAACAAGCATATTATGGGGGAAAACTAGAGCTGGATTTGGGAATTGTGGTAGACTTTTTAGAAATCAAGATGGCTTTGTATAGTAAGAGCTATAAAACTATGCCCTCTGACTGATTCCATTGTTGTAACTATGACCGCAACAATGTTATCAACAGGAAAAATAAAGATCTATCTGTAAAGTGATTCAGTCCCTCCCCAGCTGATGTCAATGATACAGTGGTTGGAAAAAAAAAAAAAAGGAAACAGTCCCAGCTATGTAGATAGCACCCTTTATTCCTCCATCTGTCCTAGACAAGGAGACAAGATTCCCATACACATCTGACCAGGCAGATATATGTCCAAAGGTTCTAGAGCTCCTAGTTCCTCCACAGTTCTCCCATTTAGAGACCTCCTCACCCCACCTCCAGCTTGCCCTGGCATCTTTCAACCCCAAAGTCACCTGTCTCTGAAGTCAATTTCCCAGTGTTCTCTGGGGTAAATGAGAAGGTCCTTCCCCAATCGTAGACTTCCCTAAATCTCCCGGTTCTTGTCACAAAGGCTCAGCTCCCCATCTTACTCATGTAGGCTAACAGACACCCAGACAGAACCAGCTCCCATTGGACAAGGTTGAAGACAGATTCAGAACCCATTCTTTATAGTTCCCTGCTCCTTGATGGAATGCTTCTTTCTGTTGAGGACACCACCATGAGTCAGTCAATTAGCATTTATTAAGTGCCTCCTATGTGCCAGGAGTCAGGGAAGATTAGTATATCTAGTAGAGGGCTGCCAAGTCCTTTTCAAGGCTGCTTATCCACCTCCGGTGTCCACCTTTCTCACCCAACTCCCACTTTTGGCTCCAAGAAGCCGTAGCATGCACAACAGCTACACTTCAGTAAAACCATCGTAGCAGACAGTTGGCTAACCCTTGGCTAAACTGGGGTAGCCTATGGGCTTCAAACCCATTGATGAGTTAGGGACCTGTCTACCCCAAACATGTGAAGGCTTTCCCAGTAGAATGGGCAGATGTGAACCATTTGTTCCAACAGCCATGAAGGTGGCTAAAGTAGTTGATGTGGAGTGCTTAGAGCTAAGTTAGGCCCCAAAGACACCAAGATCATCCACTGAATCTTAAGCCACTACCAGATGTCTCGACTTTGTCCTGCCGCTGGACTCCAATGATTCTGAAAGAGAGAGTGAGGTCAACAACTTAACACAACTCTGCCTCACTTAAATCCCATTTATGCATGAGTCAAAGATATATCACCCGTACCATTTTTACTTACCTCAAAGTCCTGTGGTAACCGCTGATGGAGCAGCAGATGCGGATACACTGAGAATTATAGTCACGACCCTGCACACGAGAGACCCAGTCCAGAGGCTTGTCTTCTCACTGGACTGAAGCAGCAGTGGGATTCAGCAGCCCCCGAGTGTCTAAGGAACTTTTTTTAAGGACCACCCTGTTCACTTCCTGGCAGGAGGAAGGATCTAAAAAAGGTGTCCTGAAAATTATCTGCTTCACTCAACCCTGGCCTATTTGCCACAGCAAGCAGGGATCCTACCTTGCAGTCAAAAACACACAAAAAAAGTACAAAACTTTTGCAAAGAAAATTCCACTCACCTTTGGTGCATGGAATGTGCACATGCTTGTGGACAACACAAAACTCAGTAGTGAAAGAAGAGTTGTGTTGTGAGAAAACTCAGCAGGTATCACATCCAAATAGCAGCCCTGAGTGAAACAGGGCTGGCAAACGAAGGCCAGCTTACCAAAGTCAGAGCTGAATATACACTTTTTCTGACGTGGCCACAGTGATGGGGAGGTCTGTGAAGCTGGTAGGTTTTGCAATCAAAAGTAATCTAGTCCACAAGCTCATATGCCTCCCAAAAGGAGTGAATGGCAGGCTCATGACGAGGTGATTGCCACTTGTAGGAAAACACCACACTAACATCATCAGGCCTATGCTCCCACCATGATGAACCCTGATGAAAGAAAAATGTTATGAAGACCTGAAGACCCTTATCATCAACGTGACAAAAGAGGACAAACTTGCAGTTCTGGGTGACTTTAACGCCAGAGTAGGCACAGACTATGAGACATGCCAGAGAGTCTTTGGGAGGAAGGGAGTTGGAAACGGTAACAATCACTCACTATTGAGGACTTGTGCATTTTATGACCTCACATCAACACTGTCTTCCATTTACCTAAATGCAATAAAACTTTGAGGATGCATCTTTGCAGCAAACATCGGCTTTTAAATAGACCGTCATTGCAAGGAGAAGAGCTAGGTAGGTTATAACAATAATGAAGACAATGAGGGGTACAGAATGCTGGACCAGTGATGCACTTATCCTCTACAAGCTTAACTTTCACATTCAGCAAAAGCTGTAGCCCCAAGGCAAGATGACTACCAAAAGATTTATTGTTAACAGACTTGATTGCTTCTCCGAGAGTGAACGGTTTCTTGCTAACTTAAGCTGAGCCAACACACAGTTGGCAACAGTGGAGCAGAAAAGGAGTGGGTAGCTTTCAGAGATTTGGTATACAATACCACATTTACTCATCTGAGTGAGAACATTTGCAAACATCAAGATTGGCTTGATGAAAATGATGGGGAAATTGAAAATGAGAACTCCACAGGATTTACCAGTAAGAGAGTTTGTCTGTCTCTCTACCAGCTTGTACCACACCATTCATGTGTGTAACAGTCACAGCAAATGGAAAAATTTTGAATACTGTGAATAGGTCCACTTACCTTGGCAATATATTTTCCAGGGATGTACACATAGATGATGAGGTTGATGCACAAATTGATAAATTTGGCTCAGTGTTTGGGAGGTTTCAAAGGAAAGTATGGGATAGAAGAGGTACTAGACTGACTACCAAACTGAAGATCTACAGAGCCATTGTGTTGACCTCGTTGTGTATCTGTGAAACCTGGTCAATCTACCAGCACCATGCCAGGAAACTGAATTGCTCCCATTTGAATTGTCTTAGAAAGATTCTGAAGATCATCTGGTAAGGTAAAGTACCAGATATTGAAGTCCTTTTCCAAGCTGAACTGTCATACTTTCAAAATCTACTTCAGAGAGCACAACTCTGATGGTCTGGCTGTATTCAAATGCCAAATGTACATTCGCCTAAAAGACTATTTTATAGAGAACTCACACAAGGCAAATATTCACATGGTGGTCAGAAGAAGAGATATAAGGACATTCTCAAGATCTCTCTGAAGAACTTTGGAATTGATTGTGTGACATAGGAGACACTGGCAAAGGATCACCTTTAGTATGGTGTGCCCACATCAAAGAAGGCACTGCACTATATGAGGGAAGCAGAACTGCAATAGCTCAAAAGAAATGTGAGATGTGCAAATTTAGAGACATCTCCACCTTATATATTCTCAGGGACTATTTGTGTCAGACTTGCAGTAGAATCTTCCAAGCTCATGTGGGTCTGATTAGCCAATCAAACACACTGTACCTTGACCCCAACATAGTAATGTCATTTTGGTCTTCTTCAAAAATGAAGGATACCAACCAGCCAACCAACCTATGTCCCAGACACTGTGCCAAGTGCTAGGCATACATGAAAGGCAAAAGCATCCCTGCCTTCAAGTAGTTTGATAGGGAAGACAGCATGCAAAGCACCAGACTTCCAGTCATCCAGGTTTTATCTCCCCTGCCTAGATTGTAAGCTTCTATAGGGCAAGTATTGCTTCACTTTTGTCTTTTAATCAGTCTCCAGTGTCTCTGTTCTAAGGCCCTTCCCAGCTCTGACATTCTGTTTTGTCCTTTATAGATGGCTTGCTTATCAAATTTGCCAAAAACACAAAGCTCCAAACATTTTGCCCAATGGGATCACTAAGTCACATTTGATAAGAGGTAATTTAATAGAGATAAATGCAAAATTGATTTCACAAGCCTGGCATAGTAGGTAGGGAGAATGGCTAAGCAACCATTCATCTGGAAGATGGCCTGTCAGCTCTGTGAGATTTCACAGTGATGAGAACAAAGAAAGATCATGGCATCTTGAGTTGCTTTTAGAAAGGTAGAGTGTCCAGAATGAAGAATATGATCATCCCTCATCTAGTGAGCTATGATCAGTTCTGGGTACTCCATTTTAGGAAGGCCATTGAGGGAAACCAGGATGATGAGGTGCCTCAAATAGACATGGCAGAACTCAGATCCATCCTCTTCTTTCCCTGCACAAAGCCATCCACCTACTTCTAGCCCTCATCCCCTCTTCCCTGGACTTTTACAAGAGCCTCCTAATGGATCTCCCTACTTCCAGTCTCTCTCCTCTCCCCACAACCTCCACCTAATGCCAAACCAATATTCCTGAGTCACATCTCTGATCACATCACTCCCTTGCTCAAAGACCTTCAATGCCTCCCAAATGACTATGGTGTTCAAATACAAATGCTTTAGCCTGGTATTTCAAGTTCTTCCAAATCACTCTGACACCCAACTTTCCAACCGATTTGATGCAACTCCCCTCCATGTATTTTGCCGTCTGGTCAAACTGGATTAGGAGCATTTCCTGACTCTCATAGTCCATCTCCTAACTCAGTGTGTTTTCCTTTCCCTGGATCTGTAAAGCAGTCCATCTCTATATCTCAGAATCCTTTATTATCCTAATTTTACAGATGAGGAACCTGATGCAGAGGCTATAAGGGACTTGCTCAGGGTCACATGGTAAGTGTCTAAAACCAGATTTGAAGTCAGGTCTTCATGAATCCAAGCTCAGATCTCTATGCACTGTGTCACCTAGCTGACTTATTTTCTTTGGATTGTAGATGACTTAAAGACTCTCACATAGAAAAGGACTAGATAGAGCCTACTTGGCACTAGAGGGCAGAATGAGGGGTCTTACATCTGTAGGAGGAAGTTAGAAGGAGCCAGATTTGGTGCTGGTGCAAAGAAAAGCTTCCTAACAAAGAGAGAGCTGTCCAAAAGTAGAACTAGCTGCTTCAGTGGGGTGTTTGGTCCTCCTTCGCCTGAGGGCCTCAAAAAAATCTGCAAGAAATCTTATCTAGTTTGTTGTAACAAGGTTAGGGTCTTGTTCAGAAACAGGTCCCCTTAAAGACTTCTAGTGAGCTACAACTTCTGGAGTCGGCCCAATTCTAATTGCCCTTGCCCTTGCCATATGTCTCTCTTAAGATAGCTTATAAACACAATAGTCGGTTTGGGGGATTGCGTTTTGTTTTGTTTTGGGGTTGTTTTTTTTTTGGTTTTGGTTTTGGTTTGGTTTTCATGAATGTGTGTGGGTCTTTTGTTTTTTGTTTTGACTTCCATAAAACTCTAAATTCACACTGAGCTTGTGGTCTACTCAAACCACCAGATCTTTTTCAGATGAATGACTAGCTAGCCATGCTACTTCCATCTTATAAAGCTGATTTCTCTTCATCCAAGTCTAAGACTCCATTTGATCCATTTACAAGGTTTTCCATGTCTTTTTCCATTTCCCACCATCCTGTTATTCAATTTTCTTAAGAGTCCTTCTGAATTTTTTATGAGAGCAAAGAACTAGAAACAAAGTCAATGTCCATCTATTGGGGCAGTGACTAAACAAACTGTGGTACATGAATGTAATGGAATATTTTTGTGATGCATGTGTAAATACAGAGATGCATGGGATGATCTCAATAAACTAATGCAGAGAGAAGTCAGCAGAGCCAAGAAAACAATATACACAATGAGTATAACAATGTAAATGGAAAGAACAATGAAACGCTAAAAGTATCAAATAAAGATGTAACAAAATGATAAAGTTCAAGCAGGACTCAAAAGAAGAGACATGAGAGGGCATTCCCAACCAATGAAGGGGCCCTTCATGGAGGTGGAAGATTCACAGTTCTTACATATTGTGCAGATTTCAGGACTTGTATTTGGAGCAATGGATTGGGTTTTTTCTTTCCTTTTTCTTTCAAAAGTACTGTTTGTTTTATGGAATGGTTTTCTAAGAGAAGAAAGATAAATGCTGGAGAAAGCTGAGGTTGTAAAAAACAAAAGACATTGATAAAAACTTTAAAAGAGTCTTGCTGAATAATAAATTCTTTCCCCAATGCTTTGTGACCTTGGGTTTATCAAGTACTCATCTATGTATATCTTTGGTTCTGCATCATTATTGTTTCATCTGTCCCACACATCAATTTTTCTATTTTTAAAAAGTACCTAGCACTACAAAATGACTAATATGGAAATGTTTTACATGATTGCACATGTATAGCCTATATCAGATTGCTTACCATCTCATGTAGGAGAAAAGGGAGGGAGGGAGGGATAGAATTTGGAACTCAGAACTTAAAAAAAAACAGTTTAAATTGTTTTAATCTGTAATTGGGGGAAAATAAAATACGTTTTGAAAGTGTCTAGTACTAGATAGCTTTGATAATTACTGCTTTCTAGCAACTTTGACATATGATTCTATAAATCTTACTTTGCTATTTTTTCATTATTTCCCTCCATAACTTTAAATTTCTATACTTCCAGAAGAATTTTATCATTTTAATAATTCTATGGAATTCATAGAGGAAAGAATAACAGATAGACTACTAACCTATCCATCTATCAGCATCCATACAATGTCAAAAGAACTAGAAGTAGGCCTCCACCACATTGAATGGACTTCCTATAGAGAATTTATGTGAGGACATAAAGTATTGCTAAGAATGAGAGAGCATACATAGATGGGGTACAAACTGCATCTTTGAAAGAGTATCTACATCAGTCAGGTGACAGATCCATTGAAGTGTCTCAATAGCCCATATTGGTTAGCATTTCATTAAATCTATAGGTTAATTTGGGAGGTGTTTTCATCTTTATAATATTGACTCAACTCTAACCATTTACAGTGAAAACCTCTCCAATTATAATTCAATCAATCAATAGGCATTTTTAAAGTGCCAACAACGTAGTAGGCATTCTAAGAGGCCCTGAGGAGAGAAAAACAGACCCTACTCTCAAGGAACTTACTTTCTATCTGGGAAATAGCATGTACATATAACATACTTCTTCACCTTTCTCATGTGGACATTTTATTTTACTGAAAGGGACAAAAAAAGGTCATTGGTGTGAGAAACACAAAGCAAAGTAACTTGATAGGAAACACAGACTGTTCTTTGAGCAAATGCCTCAGATAAAAATTCTGAGAAGACTTGAGAGAAACCTATTGAATAAGATAAAGATGGTTGCAGTGTCTCTTTCCCCAACAACTAATCTGAATATAGCTGCTAAAATAAAACAATTATTCAAGGGTTCATTGATTAAGTACTGCTGTCAATCACTGAATCAATAACAAAGATAGTATTGCAGTTTTGTTAAGCTCAGAGCAAAGGCTTAACTCTATACAAAAGTCAATGAGCCCAGAGCATCAGTTACAGCAACCTTATATAGAATGTGAATACATGAGAATAAAGTGTTATGTCCTAGTCTTGACTTTCTAGCTACCAGCAACAATGTTTGAATGGTCAAGTTACAGACTGGGCAATGTTTTTCTTAGCACAGGGGTGGCCAGAAGCCTAAGCCAGAAATTCTCTTGTCACATTGATTTTTGAGACTTCGGAGTTTATTGCCAGGAAACTGCATCAAAGAGCTATTTGGGTACAATGGAACTGTTGTATAAATAACTATTTGTGTCATATATGGCAGAAATGCGGTTTGGGGGTTTCTCAGTTTAAGTTAGAGATGGGTCACTACACATGAAGAGGTCTTAATTTAAAACATCAGAAGTCAGATTGAGTCAGTGACTGAAGGGGTCAACTGCAGACTGACATCGGAGAAAATGACAATAGAAGTCAATGAAATTTACCTCAGAAGACAGAACACAGGAGTCTATAGAGCTGAGAAGGTAAGCTACTGACAAAAACTGTTGCTGTTGATGTGGGGAGCTGATCTGATAGGAGAGGAAGGGGAGGGAAGAGAAGGGGGAGGGAAGAGAAGGGGAGGGGAGGGGAGGGGAGGGGAGGGGAGGGGAGGGGAGGGAAGAGACTTTAAAAAGAAGAAAGGACCTATTTTTAAATTGGAAATCAAGGGGATGCCTATCAGGGAATGACTGAACAAGTTGTGGCATCTGATTCTGATGGAATACTGTTGTGCTATAAGAAATGATGAGGGGAATAAACCTGGAAAGACTTACATGAACTGATATAGAGTGAAGTGAGCAGAACCAGGACAACATAGCACACAGTAACAGATCAGCAATGATCAACTGTGAAAAACTTAGCTGTTCTCAGTAATGTCATGATCCAAGACAATCTCAAAGGACACATGAAAAATACCATCTACCTCCAGAGAAAAAACTGATGTTGTCTGAATATAGACTAAAGCATACTATTTCTCTCTCTCTCTCTCTCTCTCTCTCTCTCTCTCTCTCTCTCTCTCTCTCTCTCTCTCTCCCTCTTTCCCCTCCCCTCTCCCTTTCTTTTTCATTCAAGTCTTCTTGCACAAAATGACTAATATGGAAATATTTTACATGATTATATATGTATAATCTATATCAGATTGCTTATCATGCAGGAAGGGGGAAAAGGAGGAAGGCAGAGAGAATTTGGAACCCAAAACTTTTTTTAATATTGAAAATTGTTTTTACATGTAATTGGGGAAAAATAAAACATTATTTAAAAAAAGAAAGGGAAGGGAGGGAAGGAGGAAGGAAGGGGAAAAACAAGTATTTATTAAGAATCCACTATGTATCAGGAACTGTGCTAAGCACTTTACAATTATTATCTCATATGATCTTCACAAGCCTGGAAGGTAGGTAATGCTATTATCCTCATTTTACAGTTGAAGAAACTGAGGCAGAAAGAGTTGTAGTAACTTGCTCAGGATCCCACACGTCTGAATGTAAATGTCTGAAGCTGGATTTGAACTAAGGTCTTCCTGACTCCAAGCCCAGAGTTCTATCCACTGATATCCCCAAAGACTTGCCTATACTCTCCTTTAATGCACTCAGTGGCTTAAGAGGGGAAAAAATCTGCTATAGTATCTAGCCAGGGGATCAAACTTGGGAGTCTCTGCAGACCCTGGAGTTAAGACTAATGTCAGCTAAGAGTTTAACACCACTTCAGTGGCCTGAGAGTAGCAGAGAAATAGCTTCTTTCAGTAGCCAAACAAAGAGGATCAGAAGGTCAGTCTTGACCATCAGGTGATGTGAGGTAGAGACTGCTCCCTATAAATATACCAAAGACATTCAGGCCTGCAGTCCAAGATCATGAGCTGCCCCAGGCTCATGAGTCTCTCAAGAAATATTCCTCACTGCTAGGTTTCTACGAATACGTGTCCATTCCCCCTGCCATAGACACCTACGGGAGATTGTGACCTAGGTTTATGGGTGAATGTTTATATCTTGCTTATTCCAGTTTTGCCTTTTAAAGAATAAATATTATGTTATGATTACTCCTGTTTTTGCCTTTTTATCTAGTAAATGTTTCATATTTGAGAGTTAATTGTGCCATTGTGACTGATTTGTATACATGGGAAGCACACCAGTGGGGGCTCAGTAGCAGCAGTATATTTCCTTCACACCAAGGTTATCCCTAGGACCTTGCCATCCTTTGAAAAACCACCTCTACCTCCTATTATAGCAACCAAGTGGCAATATGGATAATTTTTACATTTTGAAGTAAAATTTTAATCTGCGAATTCAACTCATTAATCCTCTCCTTTTCTCTCCTTATAAATACAAATTTAGCAGCTTTGTGGGCTAATTACTTGCCCCCCCCCCCACTCAGGTAAGCCACTACTAGCTCCCTGTAATCTCCCCTTGGGTGTGACTTTTTATCTAGTCATTCCCTTGGCTCCTTCCTTTAGGGAAAGGTTTTTCTTTCAAATCATCCTGTGGGTGGGGGTGGGAAATCATTAAGAAGAGGACGACTGAGTAAGATAGTCTCAGAAAATATACTTCCAGACTTGATCCCAGTCTTTCCCCTATATTGCTAAACTGTTTGGCCTGGGACTCCATCTAAATCCACACTTTCTTAAAGTTTTGGGGAAATTATAAAAATGTGCATCAATAATTTTCTCAACTAGAGTTCTCAACTTCCAGCCAAGAATTGCCCTAATAAACACACACACACACACACATGCAGACATATATGTATGTTTGTAAAGTGGTACATGCATGCATTTATATGTGCTTGTGTGTATATAAATATATGCTTGTGTATACGTGTGTGCATATGTGTATATGTAAATATATAGACATTTGTGTGCATGTCTATATACAAATTACAGTTTTCTCTCTCTCTGGCATCACTCCTACTTCCTTTCCTAGCCTTCCTTTGAACAATAAAAAACATGAAACAATAACTCAGTGGTCAGCCACTTCATCTTGGAGAAATATGCCACTTATTACTGATTTTTTTAAACAGAAAGCAAATAAACTCCTTAAGAAATGTGGATAGATGCTCATTTTTCTCCCAACAAAGGACAAGACTGTGAGTGAAATGCAGGACAGGAAAATGTGGATTCACTCAGGCTGTGCTGGAATGTGCTCAAAATGGTTTGGAAGGGCAACTCTTAAACTTTCAACAGAAGCATTTCTGCCTTGGAAACTGGCAATGCTGTCTAGCAGGGCTCCATTTAGTCTTTTCTTGATTGCCTAGACTTAAGAAAGTGATGGAAAAAACGGTTAATTTGTTGTTCTTATAGTTGCATACAACTCTCCATGATCACGGCTGAGATTTTCTTGGCAGAGATACTGGAGTGATTTGCTATTTCCTTCTCAAGCTCATTTTACAGATGAGGACACTGAGGCAAAAAGGATTAATCAGCTTGCCCAGAGTCCTCCAGCTAGTAAGTGTCTGGATTTGAATTCTGTTCCTCCTGACTCCAGAGTCAGCATTCACCGTACCAAAGATAACAGCCCCCAAAGTGTTAATACTGCACATTAAACTTAAATGGTGTGTGTGTTTTTTCCATAGAGCCAGTTGTTAAACAGTTACCAACCCAACCCTGAGATTCACATGTTATGCTCTAAGCAACATGGATGGGTGTGGCTGCTCTGGTCTGTTCCATACAGCCTCTACTTAGCTCAATTACACTCATTTTCTTAGTCTGAGCAGAGGGTGGCACAGTGGATAGAGGACTGGGCAAATGTGAATCCTGACTCAGACACTTACTAGCTGGGTGACCCTAAACTGGTCGCTTAACCTCTGCCTGCCTCAGTTTCCCCATAGAAAATAAGGAAGATAAAACACCCACCTCCCAGGATTGTCATGAGGACCAAATGAGCTAATAATCACAAAGCCCTTAGCCCAGTATATGGCGCATAGTAAGAGCTATGTCAGTATTAGCTATCGTTTATCATGATGACGATAGCACTAACAAACCTGGAAGCATGAGGCAAGTGCTAGTTATTACCCCCTGCCAGTTGGCTTATCCAAGCTGCTTTAATTATGGAAAGAGTGTGACTTCATCCTGGGACCCCTGGCCCCCTCCTGCTGGCCTCTCCCAGCTCTGCTTCTCCTTCCATCTTTTCTTCCTCTGTCTCACAGTCACCCCATCTGACATACTGGACTCAGGATGTTGTTCTGACCCCAGCTCTGCCCATGAGTGTAGCTCCTGTTGAGAATTCCCCCCATCCCCCTTAGCATGGGATGGAAGCTAACTTTTCAGTCAGTGCTAGGTGAGTAACGACTGAAGACTCTCTTTCCACCCACGAATACAGGTCTCAGACGTCCCACTATGCAAGTGATCAAGGTCATCAATTTCCTCTCAGAACTGCTTTAGCTGCATCACACACACACACACACACACACACACACACATATCCCTATGTTGTCATTATCTTTAATATAGATTTTATTGTTTCTAGAAATATCTTCAACGGAAGTTTTATTCGATCATTCATTGCTAGTCTTAACCTAAGTCTGAGTCTTTTATTATATGCCACTTATTACTGATTTTTTTATTACATTATGGGCTTTTAAAACAGTATTTTAGATTTTTGCCTCAGCTAGACTCCCTTTAGAAATTTCCTCCACTTCATCACCCTGAAACATCCATCTACCCTTTGGCCATCTCACCCTAGAACATCCCTTAGACTGACCCCCTTCTCCCAGGACTAAGTTCTTCCCTGTGCCTCAATTCTGAGACAGGTCTCATTCCCCTCCTGGTTATGCTGCTGACTTCTCTCCGCTGCTCAAGCTCCAGCTGTACCCCGCATCCCCTTTGGAGCATAAAAGCTCTCTTTTGAGTATCCTCTCCCATTAGAATGTAAACGTGAGCGTAGGGAGTGTTTCTTTTTGCTTGCATTTATATCCCCAGCTCTCATCCCAGTGTCTGGCACACACTGTGTGCTAAGTAAGAGCTCAATAAATGCACATATTACCCTGCAGGGGCAGCTAGGTAGTGCAAAGGGTTTAGAAGCAGGAAGTCTCATGTCCCTGAGTTAAAATATGGCTGCAGACACTGACTAGCTCTGTGACTCTGGGCAAGTCACTTAACCCAGTTTGCCTCAGTTTCCTCATCTGTAAAATGAATTGGAGAAGGAAGTGGCAAAGCACTGTAGTATCTCTACATTTGAAAACCGCAAACGGGGTCACAAGGAGTCAGACAGGACTGAATAACAAAGCAGTACCTGCCTTGTATGTCCTACAGGACAACCAGTTTTTGTAAATGTTGCATGAGTAATCTAGTAGAAAAGTCAGTTCTCTCCTTTTCCTGTTTATTTTTCAGCAGATAGCTATCAAATCCACTTTGCTTAGAATTCTAATCAATTCCTGGTCTCTTTCTTCTTTATCTTCTTCTTTGATTTGTCAGAGGCCATCAGTGGTGTTGAAATCCCTCACTATTGTTTTTCTATACAATGCTTTTGGTAATTCTGTTCATTTTCCTCTTTAAATTGTGTGTTTCCATGCCACTTATTGTTTTAAAATTGAATACTGATATTTTTCACTGTCAATACCACCTTTATGCATAATACGTTCTTGGTTTTATCTCACAGTGCTTTCTAATTGGAATTCAACTTTGTCTGACATCATGACTACAACTCCTATATTTTGGAGAGAGCTGGAGCCTTCTACCTCTGAATCCATGCTCTCATTTTAAATCAGGATGGGCTATTCTAAAACGTCCAGAAGATGGAGGTGAGGACACAAAACAGAGCATGACTACAAATGCACATTATTATGAGAACAATGTCAGGATTGCATAAGGTAGGATGAGTAAAGCTATCCGAGGAAGGGAAGCACAGGGGACAGTTACATCAGGGAAAGGGGAGAACTTTTAAAAGGAGAGAACTCTTGTTCAAGGCAGATGGAATAATCATGACCAATGATTGTTGATTGCAAAGGCACAGAACAAGGCTAACAAAAGAGGTCAAATAGAGATCGAAACACAAGGAGATAAATTGAACCATATACTTATTCATCGGATTTAGTGGGATGAGACCCACGATTGGATTATGACTTTTGAAGCCTAGATCATATTCAAAAGAAACAAGTAAAAGGGGGCAGGGGAAGCCTTTCCTGATTCCTCCAGCGGCTAGTGCCCTCTCCTAAAAAATTACCTTATAAGTTTTTCAGATACATAAATCGATAAAAGATAGATGGATGGATGTATAGATAGATATGTAGATTTAAGTACAAAGGTAGATAGATACATAAATGGATGGATGGGTAGATGAATATATATCTAGATACATAGATGCATAGGTAGATAGATGGACAGATAGACTGAAAGAGAGAGAGAGATAGGTGGATGGGTGGGTAAGTGGATGGATGGATGGATGAATGGATGGAGAGATGGATGGATAGATAGATATGTACATGTTGTCTCCCTCAGTAGAATGCCAACTCCTTCGGGTCAGAATCTATTTCATTTTTTAGTTTTGTCTTTGTACTTCCCAGCCCCAAATAAAGTGCTTGGTGCACTGTAGTCACTGAGTAAATGCTATTGGTTGGTTGACTGATGTAAGGATAACCAGAAAACAAAGTTGGGAAGCAAAGGGAAGAGCATGGAGAAGAATGAAGAGGAGTCCAATGGGGGGACCTTTGTTGCTGATAAAGTATAAGTTGAGAAAGTACAATGGCAATCCATTCCTCCATCTCTTTCTCCCTCCAGGGAGAGGCCAAGTTTTCTTATTTACCATCAATCCCTTCACTTCCCATTTTTCCATTGTCCCTTCCTGGCTGCTTCAGTCAGCACGGAGAGTTTCAATTCCTCCATTTAACTTTATGCTTATGTTTATTTTACTGGTGGCTATTTAAAAAAAAAAGTCAACCTCATTGGTCAGAAAACTAAACTATCTGCCTTGGTTATTGAATCATTTGGAATTATTCATTATTTTCTTTAGAACAAGAGTAGAAGGACTTGGAGAAAGACTACTTTCCCCTTAGTGCAAGCTGGGAATAAGGGGCAAATTGAAGAGAAAGTCTGATATCTTTGTAGCCCTTCAGGACAACATGAATCCCAATATGAACCCTAGACATCTTTTCCTTTAAAAAAAACCCAAACACTTTTGAATCACATAACTATGCAGTGGAGCTGAGCAGGCTTCTCATGTGACTCCTGGAAAATATAGCCTAGCCCAGAGTGGAAAAAGCAAGGACTCAGAGCAGATGTTATAACTGGCTGAGATGGAGACCCAATCTCCAAGCATCAGCTTCACCTGGAGGCAGGAGAGTCCCTGCTCTCTCACACAAGCTCCCCCTGGGGGTCAGATATATTTTGTATATACTTCCATATGTAGTTTATCCCTATACAATGTAAGCTCTTTGAGGACAGGGACGGTTCCATTTTGTCCTCAGTACTTAGCATAGTGCTTGATACAAAGCAAACACCGAATAAATGAATGAGAGAATGAATGAATGAATGAATGAATGAATGAATGAATGAAAAAACACCTATTAAGTGCCTACACTTGACTCAACACTGAGCTAAGTGTTGATGATACAGATACAAAAGCAAAATACTACAGACTTAGAATCAGGTAGAAAAGTGCTTACCTAGAACTTTACAATCTAATAGAACACAGTACATTTAGAGGAGTGGTAGCCAGGGGAGGGTGTTTTGATATGAGAAGAAATAGGAATGATGAGTTGAATGATAAAGCAATCAATTGATTCCCCCCTATCTGAGGCAAGGGCAGTTAGGTGGCACAGAGGATAGAGTGCCTGGCCTGGAGTCAGAAAGACTCTTCCTGAGTTAACTCTGACCTCGGACACTTACTAGCTGTATGACCCTGGGCAAGTCACTTAACCTTGTTTGCCTCAGTTTCCTCATCTGTAAAATAAGTTGGAGATACTTCAGTCTCTCTAATAAGAAAACCCCAAACGCAGTCATGAAGAGTTGGACATAACTGAAAACTACTGAACTGACACCAACATCCAAGGAAAGGGTGGTGTTGACTTGATTATAATGTGGAGAGCAAGATACTGAAAGAGGGAGAAAGAGGTGGCAGGAGTGGAGGGTGGGAGGAGTTCCTGTGTAGAGGCATATAGCATATGACTAAAGTGAATAATTGCTCTTTGTTGATTAACTGACTAACTTGCCTTAACATAATTCCATCTCCAAACATGCTACCTCCCTCCTGAAAATGATGTGATGAAGTCATCATGAAGATTGAGACATTTTTTTTATTTTTCCAGACATGGCCAGTGTAGGGATTTGTCTTGTTTGACTATACATGTTTTTAATGGAGTTTATTTTTCTTGCTTTCCCACTAGGGGAAGAGAGAAGGAAAGAATACAGAACTGGAAATAAAATAAAAGGGAATTTTTAAAAAGATCATTTAAAACAATAATTCTATCCTTCAAATGGTAGAGGATCTAAGATGGGGAAGACCTGATTTCCACCAGCAACAAGCAATCATTTGGAAGGGTTCAAGGGATGGAAATTTTGCAGGGAAGTGACCACTCCATGTTAGTTTATGATTAAAGAAAGGAAAGTGGACAATATAGTTCAGAGAAAAAAATGAGTCAGATCCCAAGGACTGAAATTCTACAAGTAAACTCTGCCCAAGAGGAATGGAAAATTCTCAAAAATTAATTTCTAAAAACCCAAGAGAAACAATTCTAATGAGAAAGACAAGAGGGAGGGACTTAGGGAGAGCAAAGCAGATGCACATGGAACTATCCATCAATCAATTTATGTATTTCTTTTTTCAAATTTTTTTGTAATTTGTTTTTTTCCAATTACATATAAAAACAATGTTTAACATTCTTTTTTAATTTTGAGTTTCAAATTCTGTCCTTCCCTCTTTCCCACCATTGAGAAAACAAATAATTTGATATAGTTTATATGTGTGTAGTAACATAAAACATATTTCCATATCAACCATGTTATGAAAGAAAACATAGACCAAAATAAACTCAAGAAAAATAAAGAAAGCCGAATTTTTAAAAGTATGCTTCAATCTGCGTTCAGATTCCATCAGTTCTTTTGCTGAAGGTGGATAGAATTTTTCATCATAAATCTTTTGGAATTGTCTTGGACTGTTGTATTGCTGGGAAGAGCTAAGTTATTCATAGTTGATCATAATACAACATTGTTGTTACTGTGTATAATGTTTTCTTGATTCTACTCATTTCACTTAGGATCAGTTCATGTAAGACTTTCCAGGTTTTTGCGAAAGCATCCTGCTTGTAATTTCTTATAGTATAATAGTATTCCATCATATATCCTACAACTGCTTCAACCATTCCTCAGTTGATGGAAATCCCCTCAATTTTCAATTCTTTGACACTACAAGAAGAACTACTATAAATATTTTTATACATATAGGTCCTTTGGGATACAGACCTATTTCTGGGTCAAAATATATGCAGTTTTATAGTCCTTTGGACACAGTTCCAAAATGCTCTCCAGAATGATTGGATCAGTTCATAGCTCCACCAACCATGTATTAGCATCCAATTTTTCTACTTCCCCTCCAACATTTGCCATTTTTCTTTTTTTTGTGTCATATTAGCCAGTCTAATAGGCGTGAGGTGGTTACCTCAGAGTTGTTTTAATTTGTACCTCTATAATCAATAGTGATTTAGAGCATTTTTTCACAACTACAGATAGTTTGATTAATTTATCTCTTTAAAAGACATGTACAGAAAATGGAAACTAGGACAAGGAAAAGAAAGTCAAAGTAAAAGGGTGTTAATGTCCTGATTCAATGGGGGTGGTGGTGAAAATCTTTATATCAAGTATAGATCCAATTAAGGAAATAGCTGGATCTCTGAGATCCAAGACAATTAACAGATATATAAAAAACCAAAAGTCATTCTACAGTAGAGATGTGATTAAAGGATATGAATAAACAATTCTCAAAAGAATTACATCTTAAAAACCATATGTAGGGAGGGGTGGTAGTATGTGTGGGTGCTGTTATGTTTTGCCCATATAGGTTATGTGTACCCACACAAGTCTGTCTAGATGTGACTCTTAGGGAGGCAAGAAAAGACATCTCTAGTTTCTCCTTCCCCCAACCTTCTGAAAGGAAGACTTTGATTCCTGGCAAGCAGGAAAGCAAAAGGTTGGGGTCAGAAGTTGGCCAGTCTGCTATCCTCAAAAGGAGGAGATACAACACTGGAATTACATCTATCTACTCCCTTAAATTCTATTAATCTAGGGGAAATAATTTTAGGCTCAAACAACATTCCTATTCTCTATCCCTTAATGGGGAAAGAGGATCCCAAGTTATAAATCCAAGGCTTGACCCCCTTCCCACAGATATCAGTTCCATAATGAACATACATAGCAAATAGCAAGCTGACTCATTTGCCCAAAACAGGAAAACAGACATCAGAGAAAGTAAACATATATAACCAGATACTACTGAGTGAATGAGCTCTCTCCCATTGAAAGCACGATAATTCAGCCAAGAGCCTCAGCTCTTACCCAAGAGGAACTCCCCCAGAGTCTCTCTACTGCAGAAAACTGGGGAAAGAGACATGATATCCAGCTCCTCCATGCTACCTCATTTCTAGTCTTTCTCTCCCTTCAGGGACCTGAAGAGAGGTTGGAATGGTACATCTTCTCCATCAGTGCCGGAAGGCTCACAAGCAGGATTGTTCTCTCTATCTCTCATCAATTCCATGGTTCATGTAGGCATGGGGCATCAAGTAACCCATCTCCATTAATAAAAAAGTCTCACACAATTGACCCTTTGAACCAAAGGTTATACAATATAAAATAATGTTTCCAATCATTAATAAGAAAAAATGCACATCAAAAGAACTTAAGTTTCATCTCACACCTAGGAAATCGGCAAAGTTGACAAAAGATAGGAATAATTAAAGGAGGGACTGTAAAAAAAACCTGACACATTGCTGAATTACCATTAGAGCTTTGACTTGATCCAGTCATTCTACAAAACGATTTGGAATTATTTGAAGAGAGTGACTAAAATGCTGATACCCTTTGACCCAAAGATTCCACTGCTAGGCATACGCTACTAATGACGTATGTAACAAAAATACACATCAAAATATTTATAGTGGTATTTTTAATAATAAATAACTTGAAACGAAGAAGATTCCCACACATTATTAAATGGCTAAACCAATTGTGGTACATGAATATATTGGAATATTATTGTACCATAAAATTAATATGATTAATGCACATAAGCCTAGGAAAAAATGTGAAATGATAAAAAGTAAAGGAAACAAAATTAGGAAAGCAATATATACAGTGACCACAACAAAGTAAATGGAAATAAGCACAAAACAAAAAAAAATTAATACTTTGAAATGATAATGATCAAGCTTAGTCCCAAAGAAGAGATATGAAGACATGCCAGCCCTCATTTTTTATATGAGGGAGATGAACTGCATCAGACTTTTTTTTTTTTGATGTATTGGTTAATTTTGCTAAATTTTTTATATCGCTTTTAAATGTCTACGTTACAAAGTGCAACTGTCTGGGGGAGGGGAGATACATTGAAATGTAGGTGATGCAAAAACAAAAGACATTAATCAAAATTAATGCACAATACTCATGTGAAGCCTTCTTAAGTCTACCTTTTGATTCAAGCACTCATAGGTATCCTCTGATACCTGACAGCTTACAGTACGGTGACAAAAAGCCTTTTAATGAGCTGCTGTATTCATACAAATGATTCCAAGGAACACGCTATCTTTCTTTGTCTGTTTCTCTATCTGTCTGTCTCTGTATCTATCTCTGTTTCTGTGTGTATCTGTCTGTCTTTTGTGTTCCTGTCTGTCTCTGTTTCTTTCTGTGTATGTATGTCTGTCTCTCTGTCCCTCTCTCTCTTTGTTTTCCCTAATAGTTTTAAGTGGGATGGAAGAAATTTTGAGATCATCTTGTAGTCCACCTACTGAGTCTTCCTTACATGCCCATCTGGCCATCATGTGGCTATAAACATCTATCTCCTCTGTTTCTTTTGTCTCTTTGTATTGATTCTTTTCTGATCTTAGCTGAATTAGTAATAGAGATGGAATGGACCTGGCTATGACTTTGTGCACTTCAATAACTTAGAAGAGCTATTAGAAGTCTTCTCAGCAACCTGAACCACTGAGTAACAGCCTACATGACCCTGACCAATAGTGTATTGACCTACCAGATCTGCCATGCCATGTTCTGCAGGGTGTGTGGAGTACCCAAGGAGGACTAGTACCCATCTTTCCATCCATCCATCCATTGATTTATCTATCCACCTGTCTATCCATCCATTAATTTCTCTATCCATTCATCTATCTATCTACTTCTACATTCATTCATCTACCTATCCATTCATCTATTGGGTATCTGGGTATTCAGGGAGGACCAGAGCCCTTTCCAAGGTTGCTTATCTACCTTTGGTTTCCACCTGTCACTCAACTCTCACCTGTGACTCCAAGAAGCTGTGGCAAGTACAGTGGTCATACTCCAGTAAAACTGTTTCAACAGATGAATTAAACCAGGTTGAGGGTAGCCATTGGTCAGTCAGAGGAATGTCTGCACCAAGAATGCAAAGACTTCCCCCTGGGAAACTGACTGGAAAGGTGAGAGCATTTGTTCCAATGGGCCATGAAGCGACTGAAGCAGGCTCTGTGGAGAGCTTAGAGCTTGGTCAGATATTTAAGATGTCAAGGTCATCCACTGCATCCAGGGTCATCTCCACGTCATCTTGACTTCAATGACTGGAAGAGAGAGTGAGGCTGATGACTTTGTGCAACTCTGCTTCACTTACATCCAATTCACACACAAGTCAAGACATCACCTGTGACATCAATGGTCCTCTTCGAAAACAGAGGATGAACTACAACAATCCATATCCTACAAGCTAGGGAGGAATATATCCATCAGCTCTGCCACACCCCACAGGGACCTTGGTTGGGGAAACATAGCAACCAGTTGAAGTTTGGGGAAACATAACCACCACTTCATGCTGGGACCAAATGGGTGTGTAGAAGGGAAAGTATGCTTCCATTTTGGAATATTATCGTGCAGTAAGAAATTGTAAAATGGACAGTTTCAATGATACCTGGGAAGACTTGCATGAGCTTATGTGAAGTAACATGAGCAGAACTAGGAAAACAATATCTTCAATAACAGTAACACCAGAAAGCAGAATGAGTCATGTATTTGTGGACATGTCCAATGCAAGAATTTTTTTCACTTAATTAAATTTTTTAAATAATTTTTCTTTTTCTTCAGTAGGGAAAGGGGTAGGTATTTTAAAAATCAAGTCAACTAGAATTTATTAAGTAGTCATGCAATTCTAAATACTAGGGATGCAAAGAGAGGCAAAATAGTACTAATAACAATAACGTCTGCTCTCAAAGCACTTATGGTCTAATGAGGGAGAGGTGATAACATGGACACCACATGCACTAATGTACAAATAAGATGGGTACAAAATTCCCTGGAGATAATTGCAGAGGAAAGGCACTAGCTTTAAGGAGCAGTGGGAACTTCCTGCAGAAGGTGGGACGATAGCCGAGACCTGAAGGAAGACAAGGAAGGGACAATGGAAGTAGGAACTGGGTGGGACATTCACAGAGGTCAGTTTAGACCTGATGTTGGGAAATTCTCCCTAACTGTCCCACCAATGAAAGGCCTGCTTCAGCAGGTAGCTGCTTCCCCTAACTGGGGGTGCCCAGGTCAAAGCTGGATATTCACTCGTCAGGAGCATTGGAGACAGAAGAGACTGGAGGCAAGAAGAGGTGATGAGGGCTAGGACCAAGGGTGGTGGCTATGTGAATTAAGGGAATGGGGTGGACAAGAGGTGGAGTGGAGGCAGAAACTAACAAGATTTGGCAATTGATCCACTACGGGATATGCAAGAGAGTGAGGATGGAAGGCAACCAATGGCAGGAAGGATGGCAGTGTCCTCACCAGAAATATCAAAGCATAGAGAAGGGCTAGGTCCAGAAGAAAGAAGATGACCCGAAAGTCCATCTGTCACTTGTACCAGAACGGTTTTTTTTTTGATAACTGTGTCATTTCCTGTGCCTGTTTTCTTTCTAGTTCTGTTATCTCCAAGGCTGTGGTTGTAGCTTTTGCTGATTGTGTGTGGTTTTTATTCAACAGTTAATGATGCTTCTTTCTCTCTGCCTATAGGAGCACCCCTCTCCAGTGCATCCTCTACAGAACCACTAAAGTAATTTTCCTAAAGCACACGGCACTCCTATCACCTCTCGATTAAGATAAGAACTTCTCAACCTGACTTTTAAAGCCTTCCACAATATGACTTCCCCTGGCCAGTTTTCCTATTGCCCTCTTTCATACACTCTGTTTCAAACTAGCCTACCCATTGATCTCTGTCCAACACATTTCATCTCTCATCTCCTTCATTTCTGTCCAGCCCTGCCCTTGGCTTTATGGACTTCTTTCTCTCATCCTGGAAGCTGTCTTAACTACCATTCTCCAACAGCCTTCTCAACCTAGATTAAAGAGGTGGGGAACCTGTGGCTTGGAGGCCACATATGTCCCTCTAGGTCCTCAAGGGCAGCCCTTTGATTGAATCCAAAGGTTGGTCAAATGGTTGCACTTGAGCACCGAGAGAGACAAAGCCACAGATTCCCCTCCTGCCCCAGAGGATACTTCCACCCTATGGCCCCTTCTGACTGGCCAGTTCCTCCTAGGACCTCCATTTTAAGAAGGACATATGGCGGCTATGTTCCCTCCATTTCCCTTCCACCCTGATTTTTCAGCTCCCTTTTCGGTGTTGTTTTCCCCCATTAGAATGGAAGCTCCTTGAAGGCAGGGACTGTCTTTTATTTTGCTTCCAAACACTTCACATGATACTTGGCAGATAATAAGGGCTTAATAAATGCTTGTTGACTTGACTCCATTTCTTTACACGAGGGACCCCCCATAAAGGGAATTCCCTCCTTCTGTGACTCTGCCTGGTAGAATCTCTATTATCCTTTAGAGCATAACTCAGATAACCACCTTCTACCAAAAGCCATTCTTGATCCTCCTGGTTCTCAGCACCCTCTCCCTCATTGAACTGGGCAGCTAGTTGGCACAATAGATAGGGCAATGGACTTGGAATCAGGAAGACTCCTCTTCATGAGTTCAAATCTGGCTTCAGACACATACTAGTTGTATAATCCTGGGCAAGTCACTTCAATTTCCTCATCTGTAAAATGAGCTAGAGAAGGAAATGGCAAACCACTCCAGGATATTTGCCAAGAAAACCCCAATTGGGGTCACAAGGAGTCAGACACAACTGAAACAACTCAACAACCTTTGAAATTACTTGTACTACCTCCCATATATTATTTATTTCTTCATATCTCTCCTCCAGAATATAAGTTCATTAAGGTCAGAGATTGTTCAGTTTGATACTCATAACCCCAACTCCTAGCAAGGTGCCTGACCCATAGCAGGTACATAATAAATGCTTATTGACTAACGGATGTATCTCGTCCAACCTTTCCTAATAAAATATTAGTTCTTTGGGAGCAAGGACTGCTTTTCATTTACCACTTGTAGTACTTATAGCACAAGGCCAAACCCATAGTGAGAATTCAGTAAATGCTCACAGAATTAGATTGAATTAGTGTACTACTATATTCTCCTATTGGCCAACCTTGAAATTATTTCTTATCCCACTGTATTTGTTGCTGTTGAATCATATCAGCCATGTCTGACTCTTCATGACTCCGTTTGGGGTTTTCTTGGCAAAGATACTGGCTCATTTTCCAGATGGGAAAACTGAGGCAAACAAGGTGAAGTGACTTGTCCAGGGTCACACAGCTGGTAAATGTCTGAGGCCAGATTTGAACTCAAGAAGATGATTCTTCCTGACTCCAGACCCTGTGCTCTATTCACTGCTCTGCCTACTTGCCCCAAAACTTTATTTGTATCATTTAATTTTAGCTTGTGTTTCTCCCATTGTTTGTCATTTGTTTTTTAAATTTACTACAGGCTTTCCTTGTGATTTTTCTTATCCTGTAAAGTCTTGCCTAAATTCTTTAAATGTGTCATTAAATGCATTTAATGTATGTGAAGCGTTTTGTAACACCTCACACCTTTTATGAACATCAGCTAGTATTCTATTGCTCAGAGAACATTTTAATAAATTTGTTGACTTGAATTAAAATGAGTGCCCCCAATCAGCACAATAACTGTCAAAATATTACTGGGATACTTCATAGAATTAGG
The DNA here is from genome assembly GCA_023548195.1 of Bettongia penicillata ogilbyi. Taxonomy (NCBI): domain Eukaryota; kingdom Metazoa; phylum Chordata; class Mammalia; order Diprotodontia; family Potoroidae; genus Bettongia; species Bettongia penicillata. The sequence goes on along the minus strand of JAJHZJ010000154.1, from coordinate 7,416,005 downwards.
TAAAATATGAAAGAAAGTTATGAGGCAGAATGGCCAAGGATATCAAGGGAGACTATAAAGAAAAAAATAAAGGAAGTGGCACTTGCACTCTCTGCTTCCCAATTGCGCTCTAAAGCAGCGCTTGTCAAAACTCTCAGGGATGGATAGAAGGCAGACAAGAGAAACAGCCTTGATAATAGCAGAGCAGTGTTCAATGAATCCAAGATCTCTCTCTCTCTCTCTCTCTCTCTCTCTCTCTCTCTCTCTCTCTCTCTCTCTCTCTCTCACACACACACACACACACACACACACACACACACACACACACACACGGGGAGGAAGTCATTATTCAATAAAAATTGTTGGTCAAATGACCAACATCTCCCACTATTCACTGCAATCAATTCCAAATGGTTCAGTGAACTCAATGTAAAACTGCCTTATGGATCTGTCATCCCATTGATGAGAATGTCCCCCTTTAGTGATCCAGATCCCCAACCCATTATTCCTAAGGAGGATTCCTAGGATTTCCTAGGTATCATGGTCCCAGAATCCAGACTTCTAAAGAGAGTAGGAAGATATCTGGGGCAGTATTAGCCTAAGAACTGGCTTGAAAGAGTCCCCAAATCCACAAGTTCAGAGATCTGGTCTCATATACCCAAAAAGGAAACTCCTCAGCAGCCTACCTCTTGGAAAAAGAAGAGGACGGTGCACATGTTTCATGATGCTAAGAACAACAACAGCAAAAAATTAAAGCCATGACATGGGAGAGCAAAGGAGAGGAATCTTGACAATTCCCCCTATTATTACAGTGAATTCTTCAAACAACACAAACCCAATGGGAAATGGGGTCTGTCTAGCAGCTGCAAAGTGGATTTTCCTTTGAAGACAGTCCAAACAGTATAGTAGCTCTATGAATCTGAGAGAAACAATATAGGAACCTGTAGGAAAAAAGAATTCATCAGAATGTCAAGGTATTACCCTGTTTGGAACCCCAAATTTAATTCCTTTCTCTGGAGTGACCTTGAATCCAAACCAAAAAGAGAAGAACGCTATATTGATTGTTTATGGGCAATTGTGGCTTTAAGTGTTTCTGCATTTTCTGTGGGTTGAAAGGCTGTTCTATAATCATTACATGCATTTGTTACCTTGAGTGCTTGTATAGGAGCTAGGTACTCCTATACAGTGGGAGCTATGGCCCACTTTTGTGGAAATGTAAAACAGGAATGAAGCATAAATCTTGTACAGTGATTTCCCAGTATAAACTCTAGATGCGAATATGAGTCAAAAAATGAGAAGTTTTTCCTGGTGGTCACCAACCCCTGACCCAATCGGTGTAAGCCCAAAGCTGGGGAGATGGGGGAAATGGGCAACAATGTTCAATATGAAAATCAAAATGTTTTATGCAGCAAAAAACAATATATTTAAAATAAGGGAAAAAACAAAGATTGGGTGGGAAAACTTTCACAATAAACTTCTCCAGTAAAAGCTGCAAACCCAAATCTACAAGAAATTCACACAAATTCACAAGAGGAATAACTATTACTCACTGATAAGCATGTAATATGATTAACTACCTGAAAAGGACTGACCTTTCTAATAGTCAGGAAAACATTAGTCTAAAACAATTCTGAAATATTCCCCTTAAGTCCATCAAACTGTCAAAATGGTAAAATGATAAATTCAACACTGATGAAATTGTCAAAAATCACCAATACTTTACCGACAGAACTGAGAATTTTTTTGAAAGAAACATGACATCTTACAGTAAGAGCTAAGAAAAAAGATTGATGTCTTCTCATTCAGTGATTCCATTGGAAAAAGTCTACCCAAAAGGAAGCTACTGATAGGACAACAAGACTAATCTATAAGTTAATTTAGGCCTACACTCCCCAGGTGATACCACTGATAGAGGGTGGTTGGAAAAAAATAAAAAAGGAAATTGTCTACATCATGTATGTTTGGCTTTAGGGGAGGGGAGAGGACAACAATCAGACAAAGGCCTCACCACCTACCACAGACTGGCCCAGTCTCTAGAGGGCTGAGTAAGGGAGCAAGCAGTTGACCCTTGACTTCACCATCTGTCCAGAGAAAGAGAAAGGTCTCCCACTGGAGTCTGCACTGGCAGACAGTTAGTCAGAGGGCCTAGGTTCACCATCATCCCCAGCAGATGCCCTTTTGAATAGCCTCTCACTGCCTTGAGAGCTGCCAGCACCATAAAGGACCATCTCTGAATACTGTTTGCCCAGAAGCTCCACAGACAAGCCAGGGAAGTCCTACTTTTGGCCCACGCTCCCATAATGATACCCTTAATCATGCACTTCCCACTCATCATTGAGAGAGTTTCAAATCAGACACATGAAAGAATCAAATCTGAAAGACTCTGGAGAGACTGGGCCTGCTCCCAATGGCCTCCTAGTCTTCCCTTTGATCCAAGATTCTGACATTTCTGTTTTAAGGTCATTGCTTTCTCTCACATTCCCTGTTCTGAGGCCTCTCCCAGCTCTGGCATGGTCTGTTCTAAGTCCCCTCTCAACTTCAACATTTCCTGTTCTAAGGTCCTTCTCAGCTCTAACATTCCCTTTCCCATGGCCCCTCCCAATGCTAACTATAATCTAAAAGTAGTTCACTATCCCCAACTGTGCAGACAATCCCAAACTGTCACTCAGCCCTGGATCACTCCCACCATCAGCCTTACATATGTAAATTAAACTGGAGAAAATCATGAAAGTTACAGATTGGATCAGAAGATTGGGGCTGCAATAAATCGATGTTACAGAACTTAAGTGGGCTCTCACTGCTGCCCAGTAATTCTTTTACTTCCCTAATTGACTCACCATCCCATTCCCCCCTGAGCCTCTTCCAAACCTTCTCATCCTCCAAGGCTCTCCCTTTGCTCGCCCTCTCAGCTGAAGAAAATTGAGATCATTCATTTTGAGCCTCCTCTTCCTTACTTTACATCACCTAGATGCCTTCTGCCACTGGTTCCGCCTTCATTCCTCACATGAAAAGATTAGCCTCTATAGAGGCTTGAGTTCAAATCTGGCCTCAAACACTCAACAGTGCATGCAACTTTGGATGAGTCACTCAATCCCTGTCTGCCTTAATTTCCTCAACTGCAAAATTGGGATAATAATAATACCTACCTCTCAAGATTATTTACAGGATCAAATGAGATCATAAGTGCTTAGCACAGTTCCTGACACATCGTAGACATTAAATAAATAAAAGGAATGGTTTGTGAATCTTTAGAAAAGTTAAGTAGCAATCCCAGAGTCAGTATGGCTTCATCATGTGTAGGTCCTGCCTTCCAGAGTAACCTCATTTCTGTTTTCGATAGTTACTAGACTGGGAGATCTCAGAAATGCTATAGATTCAGCTAACCTCGCTAAGAATTTGGCCAAATCTCTCATACCCGTCTTATGGATGAGGTGGAGAATGAACTCAGTCACCACCGCCAGCTGAGGGGATGATCACATTCTAGAATGTGCCAGGAATCAAAATCAAGCTCACAGCTCTCCAAGGGGCATATTTCCCATATGCCAAAGGGGACTCCTTTCCCTTTTTAAAAACCAGAAAATATTTGATCTTCTCCAATCTTGGAGGGCCTCTGCCATTCTCCATAATCTTCCAAAGATCCCATCAGTCAATTAAGTACCTTAAGATGAAGCCCAGGGGGGAGGGCACAGGGTCCAGTAAGAAGCAGGGCAGGGCCTTGTTACTTACAGGGAGTCTGGATTTTGAGAATTCCTGTTCACCATGCAAGTGAGCAGTTCTGATTGTGGGACTTGAACTCCCCATCAGTGAATGGTGGACTCATCTTTGGCTACATGAAGGCTTTGCCTCCTGAATTGGGCACCTGGGTGACTCAGTAAATAGAGTGATGGACCTGAAGTCAAGAAGTCTCCTCTTCCTGAGTTCAAATCTGGTCTCAGATACTTACTAGCTACATGACCTTGAGCAAGTCCATTCATCCTGTTTGCTTCAGTTACCACATCTGTAAAATGAGGTGGAGAAGGAAATGGCAAGATACTCCACTGTATTCTTGTCAAGAAAATCCCAAATGCACAGAGTTGGACGTGACTGAACCACAACACAAGCTTCTGGAACAGAGTATCTCTGTATAGATCACTGCTTCCCAGAATATATCTGGACTCATCTTGTTTCTGCTGATTATATGGGAGCCCGAGAGCTTGACGCCTTTGATAATAGTCATTCTGCAGAAGTCAGCGTGTCCCATCATATCCAAGTTGATGAGATATCTCATAGCAAAGGAGAATATATCATCAGAATGTTGCATGACTACGTTGGAGATAAGGGGATTTTAAGAAAAGGATGAATACACTCAACCAAGTTCCAATGAAAGAATGCAGCCACAGAGGATCTTTGGGAAAGTTTAGAAAATTCCAGAGGTCAACCTCCTACAGTTGTGATGAGGACATAGGCCCCACAAATGGGACTTCCACTCATTTCTGTGGAAGCAGATCAGGTGGAAGATACTGGAGTAGCAAAGTTGCCCCAGTGTGAAATTCTGTGCCCATGGGCCATAGGATGGAGAGATTGTCCCCAGCGGTTGGCTCCTACAACAACTTCTACAATTGAAGAACCTAACGAAGACAATGAAATCCATTTTGATGGACACCAGAGGTGAGTGTGATTTGAGAAAACATCAAATTGAACCAGTGGGTAAAGTTAAACCTGGGAACAGATAGATTTTATCGGACTCAACACCACATTGAGAGCCCACTAAGCCCATTGAGAGCCAGGTATATGAGACTTTTCTTCACCTTCTGTGGCCCCACTTGGGCTCCCAGTGCATCCTGGGTCATCTCCAGGCATCCTGATGAATATCTGGTCACTGGATTCAGATGACTCTGGAGGAGAAGTGAGGCTGGTGACCTGCACAGCCCTCCCTCACTCAAAACAAAGTCAAGTGCAAGTCATGTCATCGTTTCTCTGATGGCATGGTCTTCTTCAGCAATGAAGAATGAACATAACAACAACAGAATGATCTTTTTTCTTTGGGTCCAGTTGGAATCTTTAGCATTGTAGATGTTCTAAAAGTCATGGCGGCTTTTGTGAATGAGTTCAATTAAACTGTGTGATCCTGAGAATTTGCTCAACTTTCTAGCCCTACCCAGACTTCTGGAAGAAAATCCAGGCTATTGTGTAAGATTTCTTTTTACCCAGAGAGGAGAGATTGGACTGAGATCCTCCACCCAGAGAAGGTCATCTAGAAGTGCTCTAGGGGTAGGAAGGTTGTCCTAGGCAAACAAGGAAAGAGATATGCAAAAAGGAAGAAAAGAACAGAATTGGGTGAGTTTTGGGGACCACTTCACCAAAAGTTCTCATCTTTACCCTTTCAGAAGAGGTAACAGACACTACATCTGTTATTGGCGGGTAGCTGGAGGCAGCAAGCAGGGGGAGAAAGCTGCTTAGAAATTTATGAGAGGCCACTGGGAAGAACTTTAAAATCACTACCAGGGAGGATTCTTAGTATCAAGATTCATAGATCTAGATAGAAGGATTTGCTGTCTACAAGGCTCTTTCAAGGTGTCTCATCCAAGAGGGCTGTGAACATATCCTGCTGAGCACTGCTTGGCTAAAGCCAGATGCCAAGAGTATCCATCAGTTCCTCCTGCAGCAAAAGTCACAGTGTGATGCAAATCAAAACAACTCTGAGGTACCACATCACACTTACTAGATTGGCAAACATGACAGAACAGGAAAATGATAAATGTTGGAGAGGATGTGGGAGAGTTGGAACACTAATTCATTGTTAGTGGAGCTATGAGCTCATCCAACCATTCTGGAGAGCTATTTGGAACTATGCCCAAAGGGCTACAAAAATGTACATACCTTTTGACCCAGCAATATCACTACTAGGACTGTATCCCCAAGAGATCATAAAAATGAGAAAGGGTCCCACATGTACAAAAATATTTATAGCAGCTCTCTTTGTAGTGGCCAAAAACTGGAAATCAAGGGGATGCCCATCAATTGGGGAATGGCTGAATAAATCATGGTATATGAATGTAATGAAATACTCTTGTGCCATAAGAAATGATGAACAAGAAGACTTCAGAGAGGCCTAGAAAGACTTATATGATCTGATGCTGAGTGAAAGGAGCAGAACCAGGAGAACTTCGTGCACAGCAATGACCACAGTATGCGAGAGATTTTTTCTGGTAGACTTGGATCTTCATAGCAATGCAAGGACATTAAAAAAAAAAAAATTCCCAATGGTCTTCTAAGGCAAAATGCCTTCCACATTCAGAGAAAGCACTATTGAATTCAATCGCAGAATGTAGCAGATCATTTGTGTGTGTGTATGTGTATTATGTTTTGGTTTGTTATATGATTTCTCCCATTTATTAAAGTTCTTCTACATAGCATGACTATAGTGAAAATGTATCCAATAGGAATGTATGTGTAGATCCTATATAGAACTGTATTTTGGGGAGGAAGTAAGGTGGTGGGGGGTAGGTAGGGGGAAAAAAATCTAAGTTTTATGGTAGTGATTGTAGAACATTAAAAATAAATAAAATGAATGTATTTTTTTAAAAAGTCACAGTGTGAACCTCCAAGTATGCAGCCACTGTTGTCCTACTGCCTCCTTGCAGGGAAAAGGTGCAACTACCCTACAGCTGATTCACATGTCAAGAATTTGGAGTCTTTTCTCAAATCATTGGAGATTAGACAATGAAAGTGGTTAACTGGTTCCTGTTCACATTCCAGAATTAAATTCTATTTTTAGAAAGGGACATATCAGTTCAGCACCACCCCCAACATAAATATGGTAGTGTAAAAAAAAAAAAATAAAGCATAATGAAGCTGAAACAAAAAACAATGTGCCAGGAACATTAATTTTCAGAATGAGCTGAAATTGATAAAGAAAACTAAGGGGGAAAAGTCTGAGGGAAGAATAGGCAGTCAGTAAATAACCATTTATTAAGCACCTACTGACCAGGTCATGGGACTTGAACCCCTAAAAAGAAAAGACCATGTCTTTGAAAGCAACCCAGTCCTTGAATTTTCCCATACATTTCAGTAGCCCAGATTACTGGTGCTTCTGCCCAAGGCACCTGGACCTCCCCAGTCCACCTTGATTACTTAATTAGCCTGGTTGGTTGGTTATTGCCCTTCATTCTCAAAGAGCACCAAAATGACATCACTATGATAAAGTGAAGTTTCAGTGTATCCGACTGTGGCTGATCAGACCAATATGAACTCGGAATGCTCTAGCACAGGTTGGACACAGGTAGTCCCTGTGAACATTTGGGGTGGATATCAAAAATCTGCATATCCTACGTTTACTTTGTGCTGTCTCAATTCTGCTTTACTCATACAGCACAGTACCCTTTCTCATGTGGGCACGCTAGGCTGAGTGCTCCTGTGCCATTGTCTCCCATGTTACATAGTCAAATCCAAACTTCTTGAGAGACACCCTGAGAGCATCCTTGTATCGCTTCTTCTGACCACCGTGTGATTGCCTTTCCCATGCAAGTTCTCCATAAAATAGTCTTTTTGGCAAGCGTATATTTTGCATTCAAACAGTGTGGTCAGCCCATCAGAGTTGCACTCTCTGAAACACAGTTTGAATGCTCAAGCCACGACTTCAGTGTCTGGTACCTTATCCTGCCAGGTGATCCTCAGAATCTTCCTAAGACAATTCAAGTGGAAATGATTCAGTTTCCTGGCACGGCACTGGTAGACTGTCCATGTTTCACAGGCATACAACAATGAGGTCAGCACAATGGCTCTGTAGACTTCCGTTTGGTAGTCAGTCTCTTATCTCTTCTCTCCCAAGCTTTTCTCTGGAGTCTCCCAAACACTGAGCTACCTCTGGCAAGGTGTGCAATCAAGTTTATTAGCTTACTTGACACTCCGTAATCCCATCTCTTAGACCTCTTGTTTGGACCACCCTAGGCTATTTACCACTTCTCAGTCCCATCCAAATTTTCTCACAGTTCTTTTCTGTATAAAACTACCAGTCTTACCCCCATTAAATTGCCTAGATTTTTAGAATCTTGCCTGCCCACTTGGTGTATAATAAAACCTCAATACTCTGACTGAAAGAAGGTTTGAGTGGTCGAATTCTTTTGAGGCAGACCCGCCCTGTACCCTTGCATTTTGGGGTTCCCACCACCCAAACCGCAACACTACCATGTGCTGGGTCCTGTGCTAAGTGGTGGGGATAGAAAAAAGAGGCAAAAGACAGTACCTTCCCCCAAGGAGTTCATAATCTAATAAGGGAGACAAAGTACAAACTATGTATAAGCGGTTAAAAACAAGATAAATAGGAAATCATTAAGAGAAGGATGGCTCTAGAATTAAGAGGGACTCAAGGGGTTAAGAAAAGAGGACAGGGTCAATGCTTGGGGCAAATAGGACAATGATAATAGAGGACAGAGTAAAAGCAGACCTCAACTTATTTCTCTTTTTTTCTTGGGATTGGAAAAGGACAAAACAGAAATGGACTATTGATCTTTAATGTAAATTAGAGAACACCAAACTTCTGCTGATGGGTTCAATACATCAGATTCAAAGGAACTTTGTCCTAGGGTCCTGAAAGAACTAATAGATGTGATTGTTGAGCCCCCATCAGTGATATATAAAAGATCATGGAAAAAGTAGGAGAAGTGCCATAACAATAAAGAAGGTCGACCGTTGTCCTGATTTTCAAGAGAGGAAAAAATAGAATCGAAAAATCGTATGCCAATAAATTTGATTTAGATTCCTGGTATAATTCTAGATTACAGCTGTTAAAGGGTATGGTTTGTGGATAGCTATAAAAGAGCCAATGTGCTCTACTGTTAAACTAGTTTCAACTCCCTTTTTGGACAAGGTTAGTAGACTGGTATATGAGCAGAATGTTGTATATGACTTTTGTAGGTGGATTTCAGAATTTGACAAACATTTCATTCTATTTTTGTGGAAAATATGGAGAAATATGGACTAGATGATGCTACAGTTAGGTGGATTTGAAACTGGCTGAATGGTGGTCCCAAATTGTGACTGGTTAGATGTCAACCTAGAATGAGGCACACAGTGGAGGGAGCCAGGGATCACCACTGTTTCACCTTTCTATTAGGGGTTTGGATGGAGACACTGATGACATGTTTATCAAATCTGCAAACAACACAAAGTTCAGAGGATTCTAACAAACTAGATAAGGAACAAAACCCAAAGAAATCTTAACAGGGCAGAATATTGGGCCAGATCTAAGATGACACTTACTAAAGGAAAACTCTTACACTTGAATTCAAAAGATCATCTTTACATGATGGGGAGGAAGAATATGGCTAGCCAGCTGTTCATCTGGGAAAGAGTTGTGGGTTTTAACAGCCTGCAATCTTGATATAAGCTGAGAGAGCAATATGGCATCCCAAAATAAGTAATGAGATTTTAGGTTTCATTAAGAGAGGCATAGCTTTGAGGAATACAAAAGTGATTGTCCCACTGGGCTCTGCCCTGGTCAGACCACATCTGGAGAATTGCGTTGCCTTCCCCTCTATTAGATTATAAGCTCCTCGAGGGTAAGAATTGTCTTTTTTTTTCGTATTATCAGTACTTAACAAAGAGCCTGTCACAAAATAGGTACTTTATTTCTTTTTGACTTATAACCTGGGTTCAGTTCTAGACATCACAGTTTGGGAAAGATATTGATTAAACTGGAGAGTGTGCAGAGAGGGACATTAGAATAGTGAAGATCTAGAGTCCATATGATATTAGGCTTACTTGGAAGAAGTAGGGATGTTCAAGCTGCTGTATAGAAAACTGGCAAGGGTAGGGGAGCATTCACCGACTTCAGTTAAATGAAGGGCTGTCCTGATGGGGAGAGTCTTGGTGGTCTTGTCTGCTTGGACCCTGAGGACCCAGAAGCATTGGCTGTAAAAAGGCCAATTTGGGCTTGAGTTACAGAACCAATTTCCTAAAGGGTAAAGCTAGCTGTTCCAGAGTGGGGAGTACTACCTCAAGAGCACCCATTCAAAGGAGTTCTTCCAGCACAAACTGAGTGGACCCATTGTAGGTCTGGGGGTCCTGCTCAGGCCCAGGCTCCACTAGATGGTCTCAGAATTTTGAAGATTCAGTCTTATGACTCTTTAACCTTGGCCAAGTTTCTGCCCCCTCTGATTCCCAGTTTCCTCCTCTGGAATAGGGGCAAGGTTGGGTTCCATGATCTATAAGGTCCTTCCCTTATGAATGACACCAGCATCCTGTGTTCTGTGTTCCCTTTCTGGTCTTCATTTCCTCTATTGGTGTTCTAACATTCTAGTTCCGATGGTGTCCTTTTCTAGGATGCCCTCAAGGCTGACTAGCTGGGACATGAAAATGGGGTAAGAATGATGCTCCCTCTTCCCCTGGGGGTAGGAGTGAAGAAAGGAAACCAGCAGCATCTGGGAGGAGGGGAGAGACAGACACCATCTCCACACCGCAGGACGCGTGCGCACACGCACACACACACACACACATACACACACACACACAGAGGCTGTCCACCATGACAGAGTACATGAAGGAGGTGATTTCCTACCAGATGCAGAGAGCATTTTGTGCCTGGGGCAGAGAGGAGGAGGGAAGGTGGAGGAGTGGGGGCTGAAGACCACACCCAGGGAGCTGAGTCATCTTGGGATGTTTTGGTTTGAGGTAATAAAATCTTCTAAAAAAAAAAATTTCCATTGATATTTAAACATCAACAAAGGCTACTTTGCAAATATTTACATTTGACTTAATGAATTTCAGCCCATGAAATGTCCAAAACAGCCTCTCTCTGGGAATCTCTATCAGCTTTCTTTGCTTAACTGTCCCCTGGTTCCTGTTGATTTTTCCTTCCTAGTCAGTAGGATGGAGTTCACTACTACAGCATTTTTCATGTTGAGTCATTACAAAAAGACCTTTCCAGATTTCTCTAAAGCCGTCATGCTTATCAATTTTAATTGTGTTCCATTCCATGAAGGCACAGTCCATCTATTTCACAATTCCAGTACTACTGTAGATTTCTGTTACCTTTTCCAGTGCTTCCTGATTATAAACCACTCAGCTATAAATATCTTTGACCAGTTAAAAATATCTTAGAATCAATGACTCCTTCCCCCTGCTTTTTGACAACTCTCTCAAGGTATATTCCCAATAGCCGAAATTTGGGTCAAAGGGTACAATTATTTTTATAATTTTTGCATAATGCTGCCAAATCATTTTCCCTAGTTTTTGCAATTCCACCAGTAATGAATAAGTGTACTTGTTTCTCTATAACCTAACTAGCTGAGTTTTGTTACTTTCAATTATTTTTGCTTTTAAATATATTTATCTTGTATTTATTCTGTATACGCTCATAGAAATACATTAATTAGATTGGTCAAAAAGTAGCACCAGGGATGAGAGAGTGAAAAAGCTAAGGGGCTATTGCTCCCAGTTACTGAATTGAACACACACCTATGCAAAATTACTATTTGACAGTCATAAAAAATATCAACTCAAAAAAGGATTCATTATCTAATTATCTCTTTGTATTTATCTCTTTGTATCTCCAGTACTTAGAATGGTGCCTTTTTAAAAAATAATTTTTGACTATTGACTAATAACTACACATGGGAAAACTGGGTAGCAAATTGGTAGGAAATACATTTAGGGCTACCTAATCTCACATCATATACCAGAATGAATATCTACTATAATATATATTTTTTAAAATCATTTTTATTTTTTTATTTTAAATCATTTTTAAAAGAATGTTTATTATATAATGTATGTCAGTCATGGAAGGGAGATAACTTTTTACTTATTAAACAATAATAGGCCTAAGAGAATGTAAGTTCCCTGAAGGCAGAGAATGTTTCATTTTTATCTTCATAGTCCTAGTGCCTAGAACTACAGTGGATGCTTAATAAATTCTTTTGATTGGTGTGTGATGAGATTCAGTGTTATTTTAATTTTTGTCTCTTTGATTATCAGTGAAGCTGATTTTACTAAATGATTATTAACAATCCAAGTTTCCTGTTAGATAAATTCTAGGTTCTTATATTTTGATTCCTTATACCTTGGGTATTGCCTTTGAACAGCTTTAACAGTCCCTTATGGGGTAGGACAAAGGGAATTTTTACCTCCCCCAGCCTAGTTGATGTAATCACTGAAAGTTGGGGCAGTTAATGGAGAGACAAGGGGTTAATATCTTTTTTAAAATGAGGTACAAAGGCATGTCTAAAAATGTGAAAAAGTTCCCCTGATGAAATTGAAATTGCTGTTGGCCATTGACCATACCCTTGAAGGTCTTTAAAAAATTAAGTCTGCCAGCCTTGGAGGCAGCTGAAGCATAATTTGAGGCTGGAGGCAGTTTCATCAGTATTACCTAAGAACTGGTACAAAAGAATAGTAAGAAGGAGGTATTTTTCTTTTCCTAGCTTCTATCAACCATGGTATCATGTATAGCATCTAATGATATTACATATACCTATCAGTTTATTTACTCAGACAGTGAGCTTATAAGATAGACAGTAGCTATAATTTGTTGATTTGACATTGATGAGTAAATGGTAAATAATAGATAAATTGTATGTAAATGTAAAGAAATTTTACACTACTGGGGGAGGAGCCAAGAAGGCGGAGTAGAAAGACTCACGTATGCTAGTTCCAAACCCACAGCCCATATATTTCCTGCAAAAAGAGCTCCCCACAAATTCTGGAGCACTGCAAGGCTCGCAGAAACACAGTGGAAAAGATTTCCATTCCAGAAAACCCTGGAGAGCCATCCCCAGGGGTCCGTCATGCTCCGGACAGCAGAGCCCAGCCCTGAGCTGCCCTGGCCACATGGCCCCAGAGGAGCAGATCCGAGCAGGCTTCAGGGACGGAACCTCCACTGGCGGCAAAGGTCCCTCCGCCCACAGACGCTACAGGTCAGTGAGAGAGATGACTGGTCTGGCCGAGAGGGGAGCGGGGTGTCTCTGTGACTCGGGCCCCCTCGGGAGACAGCAACAGAGGCAGAGGCAGCGGCAGAGGCAGCGGCAGCCTGGGACTTTCGGAGCAGCAGGCAGAAGTTCAGGGCCATTACCGAAGATCTCTGCATAAACCCCCTGAGGGAACTGAGCCTGGGAGGTGGCCCTGCCCCCCACCACAGCACCAGAACTTAAGCTCACATTGAATAGCAGCCACGCCTGTTGTGGAAAGCCCATTTGAATCTCAGACCGCAAGCACTAACTGGGCGGATCTAGGTGGGGGTGGACAGGAATCTCAGAAGTCAAGTAACTGGCTGGGAAAATGCCCAGAAAAAGGAAGCAAAATAAGACCATAGAGAGCTACCTTGATGGGGTGCAGATGTTCCCACCTTTCAATTCTGATGACGAGGAAATATTCTTACCATCAGGGAAAGACGTGGAGGTCAGGGCCTCTGTATCCCAGACATCTGAGGTGGATGTCCGGTGGGCTCAGGCCATGGAAGAGCTCAAAAAGGATTTTGAAAATCAAGTTAGACATGTGGAGGAAAAACTGGGAAGAGAAATGAGACAGATGCAAGAAAAGCATGAAAAACGGGTCAATACCTTGCTAAAGGAGACCCAAAAAAATGATGAAGAAAATAACACCTTGAAAAATAGGCTCGGGGGGGCGGAGCCAAGATGGCGGAGTAGAAGGACACACGTTTACGAGCTCCGAAACCAAAGCCCATAGAATTAATGTAAAAAGAGTCCCCCATAACTTCTGGGTCAATACAAGGTGTGCAGAAACGGAGTGGAAGAGATTTCCGTTCCAGGGAGTCCTGGAGACCCGTCCCGAGGGTCCGTCGCACTCCGGAAAGTGGACCCCACCCCCAGCACTGCCCTGGCCGTGGCCCCAGAGAAGCTGATCCGAGCAGGCTTCAGAGACGGAAGCTCCGGCAGCCGGGAAAGTCCCTCCGCCCACAGAAGCTACAGGTCAGTGAGAGAGAAGGCCAGGCTGGAGGAGAGAGGGAGCAGAGCATCTCCGTGACTCAGGCCCCCTTGAGAGGAAGCGGCAGCGGCAGAGACGGGGCCAGGAAGCGGCGGAGGCAGAGGTGTGGGCGGCGGCTGAGGCGGCAGCGGACCGGGACTCAGGAATCCCCCAGCAGCAGGCAGGATCTTCATTACGGAAGATTCCTGCAGAAAACCTGAGGGAGCTGAGCCTGGGAGACGGCCCTGCCCCCACCCCGCTCTAGTACTGAAGGCTTCGGCTTAAAGCCCCCAAGGGAACTGAGCCTGGGAGGCGGGCCCACCACCCTGCCCCCACCCGCTCCATTCCTGAAAGTCTCTACACAAAGCCCCTGAGGGATCTGAGCCTGGGAGGTGGCCCTGCCCCCACGCCAGCACCTCAACTCAAGCTCACTGATTGACAGCCGGCAGGAGGAAAGCCCATTTAAATCTCAGAGGCCAAGACCTCGCTGGGCAGATCCAGGCGGGGGTGGACAGGAATCTCAGAAGTCAAGTAACTGGCTGGGAAAATGCCAAGAAAAGGGAAGAAAAATAAGACTATAGAGAGTTCTTTCCAACAAATGCAAATGATCCCGACCTTCGGATCTGATGACGAGGAGGTATTCTTGCCATCAGGGAAAGACGTGGAGGGCGGGCCTCAGTACCCCAGACACCCCAGGGGGGTGGCAGGTGGGCTCAGGCCCTGGAAGAGCTCAAAAAGGATTTTGAAAAGCAAATTAGACAGGTGGAGGAAAAACTGGGAAGAGAAATGTCAGAGATGCAAGAAAAGTATGAAAAACAGGTCAATACCTTGGTAAAGGAGACCCAAAAAAATGCTGAGGAAATTAACACCTTGAAAAATAGGCTCACTCAATTGGCAAAGGAGGTTCAAAAAGCCAATGAGGAGAAGAATGCTTTCAAAAGCAGAATAAGCCAAATGGAAAAAGAGGCTCAAAAGCTCACTGAATTTAATAGTTCTCTCAAAATTAGAATGGAACAGATGGAGTCTAATGACTTTATGAGAAACCAAGAAATCACCAAACAAAACCAAAAGAATGAAAAAATGGAAGAGAATGTGAAATATCTCATGGGAAAAACAACTGACCTGGAAAATAGATCCAGGAGAGACAATTTAAAAATTATGGGACTACCTGAAACTCATGATCAAAAAAAGAGCCTAGACATCATCTTCCATGAAATTATCAAGGAAAACTGCCCTGAGATTCTAGAACCAGAGGGCAAAATAAGTATTGAAAGAATCCATCGACCACCACCTGAAAGAGATCCAAAAAGAGAAACTCCTAGGAACATTGTGGCCAAATTCCAGAACTCCCATCTCAAGGAGAAAATCTTGCAAGCAGCTAGAAAGAAACAATTCCAGAACTGTGGAAATACAATCAGGATAACTCAAGATCTAGCAGCTTCTACATTAAGGGATCGAAGGGCGTGGAATAGGATATTCCAGAAGGCAAAGGAACTAGGACTGAAACCAAGAATCACCTACCCAGCTAAACTGAGTATAATACTTCAGGGGAAAATATGGTCTTTCAATGAAACAGAGGACTTTCAATCATTCTTGATGAAAAGACCAGAGCTGAAAAGAAAATGTGACTTTCAAACACCAGAATGAGAAGAAGCATGAAGAAGTAAACAGCAAAGAGAAGTCTTAAGGGACTTACCAGAAGTGAACTGTTTACATTCCTACATGGAAAGACAATATTTGTAACTCTTAAAACTTTTCAGTATCTGGGTAGTTGGTGGGACCACACACACACATGTACATGCATGCATGAACACACACATACACACATGCACACACATAGAGAGACAGAGAGCACAGAGTGAATTGAATAGGATGGGACCATAGCTAAAAAGAAACTAAGGTAAATGGTGAGAGAGAAATGTAGTGGGAGGAAAGAGGGTGAAATGGAAGGGGGTAATTATATGTCATTTAAGAGGCAAGTAGGAGACTTTTTAGTGGAGGGAAAAAGAGGAGAGCTGAGAAAAAAAAACAATTAGTTTACCCTCATCACATTTGACTAAAGGAAGGAATAAAATGCACACTCATTTTGGTATGAAAACCTATCTTACAGTATAGGAAAGTGGGGGAGAAGGAGATAAGCAAGGGGGGGGATGATGGAAGGGAGGGCAAAGGGAGGAGGGAGCAATTTGAAGTCAACACTTGGGGAGGGACAGGATCAAGAGACAGAAGAGAAACAATGAGGGGCAGGTTAGGAGGGATGGTAATCCAGTTAGTCTTACACAACACAACTATCAGGGAGGTCATTTGCAAAACTACACAGATATGGCCTATATTGAATTGCTGGATGTCCCAAAAGGAATGAGTGGGGAGGGAGGGATGGGGAGAATTTGGAACTCAAAGTTTTAGGAACAACTGTTTAGTATTGTTGTGCAACTAGGAAAGAAGACATACAGTTAATGAGGAATAGAAAGTCATCTGGCCCTACAGGAGAAAAGAGAAGATGGAGACAAGAGAAGGGAGGGATGACAGAAGAGAGGGCAGATTGGAGATAGGGAAAATTAGATTGCTTGGGGTATTGGGGTGGGGGAGGGGATAAAAGGGGAGAAAACTTGGAACCCAAAAATTTGTGAAAATGAATGTAAAAAATTAAATAAATAAATAAAATTTAAAAAAAAAAAAGAAAAATAGGCTCACTCAATTGGCAAAAGAGGTTCAAAAAGCCAATGAGGAGAAGAATACTTTCAAAAGCAGAATTAGCCAAATGGAAAAAGAGGTTCAAAAACTCACTGAAGATAATAGTTCTCTCAAAATTAGAATGGAACAGATGGAGTCTAATGACTTTCTGAGAAACCAAGAAATCACCAAACAAAACCAAAAGAAAGAAAAAAATGGAAGAGAATGTGAAATATCTCATGGGAAAAACAACTGACCTGGAAAATAGATCCAGGAGAGACAATTTAAAAATTATGGGACTACCTGAAACTCATGATCAAAAAAAGAGCCTAGACATCATCTTCCATGAAATTATCAAGGAAAACTGCCCTGAGATTCTAGAACCAGAGAGCAAAATAAGTATTGAAGGAATCCATCGATCACCACCTGAAAGAGATCCAGAAAGAGAAACTCCTAGGAACATTGTGGCCAAATTCCAGAACTCCCAGCTCAAGGAGAAAATCTTGCAAGCAGCTAGAAAGAAACAATTCCAGAACTGTGGAAATACAATCAGGATAACCCAAGATCTAGCAGCTTCTACGTTAAAGGATCGAAGGGCGTGGAATAGGATATTCCAGAAGTCAAAGAAACTAGGACTCAAACCAAGAATCACCTACCCAGCTAAACTGAGTATAATACTTCAGGGGAAAATATGGTCTTTCAATGAAACAGAGGACTTTCAAGTATTCTTGATGAAAAGACCAGAGCTGAAAAAAAAATGTGACTTTCAAACACAAGAATGAGAAGAAGCATGAAAAAGGAAACAGCAAAGAGAAGTCATAAGGGACTTACCAAAGGTGAACTGTTTACATTCCTACATGGAAAGACAATATTTGTAACTCTTAAAACTTTTCAGTATCTGGGTAGTTGGTGGGACCACACACACACATACACACACACACACACACACACACACATACACACATGTACACATGTGCGTGCACACACACATGCACGCACATACAGAGACAGAGAGCACAGAGTGAATTTAATAGGATGGGACCATATCTTAAAAGAAATTAAGGTAAATGGTGAGAGAGAAATGTAGTGGGAGGAAAGAGGGTGAAATGGAATGGGGTAAATTATCTCTCATTCAAGAGGCAAGCAGGAGACTTTTTAGTGGAGGGAAAAAGAGGAGAGCTGAGAAAAAAACAAGAAGTTTACCCTCATCACATTCGACTAAAGGAAGGAATAAAATGCACACTCATTTTGGTATGAAAACCTATCTTACAATACAGGAAAGTGGGGGAGAAAGAGATAAGCAGAGAGTGGGGGGATGATGGAAGGGAGGGCAATGGGAGAAGCGAGCA
Source organism: Bettongia penicillata ogilbyi (assembly GCA_023548195.1). NCBI lineage: Eukaryota > Metazoa > Chordata > Mammalia > Diprotodontia > Potoroidae > Bettongia > Bettongia penicillata. Next base: position 7,398,105 of record JAJHZJ010000154.1, on the reverse strand, counting down.
ATTTGAAGTCAACACTCAGGGAGGGACAGGATCAAAAGAAAGAATAGAAACAATGGGGGGCAGAATAGGATGGAGGGAAATACAGTTAGTCTTACACAACACAACTATTATCGAAGTCATTTGCAAAACTACACAGATATGGCCTATATTGAATTGCCTGCCTTCCTCAAGGGAATGGGTGGGGAAGGAGGGATGGGGAGAATTTGGAACTCAAAGTTTTAGGAACAACTGTTTAGTATTGTTCTTGCTACTAGGAAATAAGAAATACAGTTAATGGGGAATAGAAAGTCATCTGGCCCTACAGGACAAAAGAGAAGATGGGGACAAGAGAAGGGAGGGATGATAGAAGAGAGGGCAGATTGGTGATAGGGAAAATAAGAATGCTTGGTGTATTGGGATGGGGGGAGGGGACAAGTGGGGAGAAAATTTGGAACCCAAAATTTTGTGAAAAATGAATGTAAAAAGTTAAATAAATAAATTTATATTTAAAAAAAAGAAATTTTACACTACTGCAACATGTACTAGGAAATGTCTTGGAAAACTAGGTTTTATATATTTGAACTCCTTATGACAATAAACCAAATTTATTACCCTTTAATAAATTTATTAAAATGGGGGTAGAGTGAGGAAGGAGACACCATTAAGAGATGCCATATCCCACAGGGAGCAGAGATATAGACACAGAAGTCAGAAGTAAGAAGCATGAATGTGACCTCCCCCAGCAAAGAACCAAATAGGGATTCCAGAGAGAGTTAGGTCTAGCAGTCTAGAGTCAAGAGGATCCCAGAGATCGCAGTTAAGTGATCCACATAGCAGAAATACTGAGCCCAGGAGCATGAGGACACCACAAGAGAAAGAATATCAGCGTCCTATAGTCCCAGAGACCTCAGTGAACTTGGCCACATATTTCCTTTGTGTATATCCCACTACTAGTGCATTCTGTTTGTAGTGTTTGGACACTATAGATTTGTATTGCAAATGTTTATGAGAAAGAATGCTTTGTAGCCACTGTTCTACTGTACCATCTTAGTAATGCCTTTAGTCTGAGCTAATTATGTCTACTGACTGACTATTAAAAGTAAGCTCACCAGTGGGGACTCAGGAGTTACAGTTTTAGAAATCGAAATGTACACAGTATATCTTGAACCTGTGAGAGTACCCACCCTCCAGAGATCCAACGTACAGATTTGTGAGTGCCAAGTAGGGCAGATGGCCAAGAGGGAGTGGTATACTTGTACATTTTAGATGTCAAGTTTTTATGCAATACATTTGCCACATTTTCCTATCTGTTCTTTTCCTTTTTATCATAATGCTTTTGTTGTATTTTTTTTCCTTGTATAATTGGATATATCCATTTCATCCCCAATGACTTCTTCTATTACTTAATAAGTGAAAAATTTTTAATGCATATTACAGTGGAAATTCATTCTAGTACATGGTGTGAGATGCACCCCTAAATCTATTTCCCAACTAATGGCTAGCCAGTCTTCCCATATATAGTTATCAGTCAATAGTCAATAACATTTATTGAGCAGGTACTGAGTTAAGTACTGGAGATAACAAAGAAATAAATACTGTTGGATAATGAATCCTTTCTTGAGTTGATATTTTCCATGACTGTCAAACACTAACTTGTGTTTGTGCTTGATTCAACATCTGGGAGCCATAGAACCTTAGCTTCCTCCCAGGCTCATCTCACGTGCTCCTCCTAGAAATCTTTCCTGTCACTCTCATCTTAGTATTCTCTCTCCTGCTTCAAATATTCTTGTCCTTATTTATCTACACAGTTATTATTTCTCTTAATAGGATATAAGCTCATTGAGATCAAGGGCTGTTTTCTGCTGTATCTCTGTATCCCCAGGGTTCAACGTAGAATCTTACACATAGTACTTGCTTAATCAATGCTTTTTTTTTATTTATTTAACTTTTTACATTCATTTTCACAAAATTTTGGGTTCCAAATTTTTTCCTCTTTTATCCCCTCCCCCAACCCCAATACCCCAAGCAATCTAATTTTCCCTATCTCCAATCTGCCCTCTCTTCTGTCATCCCTCCCTTCTCTTGTCTCCATCTTCTCTTTTCTCCTGTAGGGCCAGATGATTTTCTATTCCTCATTAACTGTATGTCTTCTTTCCTAGTAGCAACAGCAATACTAAACAGTTGTTCCTAAAACTATGAGTTCCAAATTCTCCCCATCCCTCCCTCCCCACCCATTCCCTTTGGGAAGGCAGGCAATTCAATATAGGCCATATCTGTGTAATTTTGCAAATGACTTCCCTGATAGTCGTGTTGTGTAAGACTAACTGAATTACCCTCCATCCTACCCTGCCCCTCATTGTTTCTCTTCTGTCTTTTGATCCTGTCCCTCCCCAAGTGTTGACTTCAAATTGCTCCCTCCTCCCTTTGCCCTCCCTTCCATCATCCCCTCCCTTGCTTATCTCCTTCTCCCCCACTTTCCTATACTGTAAGATAGGTTTTCATACCAAAATGAGTGTGCATTTTATTCCTTCCTTTAGTCAAATGTGATGAGGGTAAACTAATTGGTTTTTTTTTCTCAGCTCTCCTCTTTTTCCCTCCACTAAAAAGTCTCCTACTTGCCTCTTAAATGACATATAATTACCCCCTTCCATTTCACCCTCTTTCCTCCCACTACATTTCTCTCTCACCATTTACCTTAGTTTCTTTTTAGCTATGGTCCCATCCTATTCAATTCACTCTGTGCTCTCTGTCTCTCTATGTGTGTGCATGTGTGTATGTGTGTGTTCATGCATGCATGTACATGTGTGTGTGTGGTCCCACCAACTACCCAGATACTGAAAAGTTTTAAGAGTTACAAATATTGTCTTTCCATGTAGGAATGTAAACAGTTCACTTCTGGTAAGTCCCTTAAGACTTCTCTTTGCTGTTTACTTCTTCATGCTTCTTCTCATTCTGGTGTTTGAAAGTCACATTTTCTTTTCAGCTCTGGTCTTTTCATCAAGAATGATTGAAAGTCCTCTGTTTCATTGAAAGACCATATTTTCCCCTGAAGTATTATACTCAGTTTAGCTGGGTAGGTGATTCTTGGTTTCAGTCCTAGTTCCTTTGCCTTCTGGAATATCCTATTCCACGCCCTTCGATCCCTTAATGTAGAAGCTGCTAGATCTTGAGTTATCCTGATTGTATTTCCACAGTTCTGGAATTGTTTCTTTCTAGCTGCTTGCAAGATTTTCTCCTTGAGCTGGGAGTTCTGGAATTTGGCCACAATGTTCCTAGGAGTTTCTCTTTTTGGATCTCTTTCAGGTGGTGGTCGATGGATTCTTTCAATACTTATTTTGCCCTCTGGTTCTAGAATCTCAGGGCAGTTTTCCTTGATAATTTCATGGAAGATGATGTCTAGGCTCTTTTTTTGATCATGAGTTTCAGGTAGTCCCATAATTTTTAAATTGTCTCTCCTGGATCTATTTTCCAGGTCAGTTGTTTTTCCCATGAGATATTTCACATTCTCTTCCATTTTTTCATTCTTTTGGTTTTGTTTGGTGATTTCTTGGTTTCTCGTAAAGTCATTAGACTCCATCTGTTCCATTCTAATTTTGAGAGAACTATTAAATTCAGTGAGCTTTTGAACCTCTTTTTCCATTTGGCTAATTCTGCTTTTGAAAGTATTCTTCTCCTCATTGGCTTTTTGAACCTCTTTTGCCAATTGAGTGAGCCTATTCTTCAAGGTGTTATTTTCTTCAGCATTTTTTTGGGTCTCCTTAACCAAAATATTGACCCGTTTTTCATACTTTTTTTGCATCTCTCTCATTTCTCTTCCCAGTTTTTCCTCCACCTGTCTAACTTGCTTTTCAAAATCCTTTTTGAGCTCTTCCAAGGCCTGAGCCCACCTGACATCCCCCTGGGGTGTCTGGGGTACTGAGGCCCCGCCCACCACATCTTTCCCTGATGGCAAGAATACGTCCTCATCATCAGATCCGAATGTCGGGATCATTTGCATTTGTTGGAAAACACTCTCTATAGTCTTATTTTTCTTCCCTTTTCTAGGCATTTTCCCAGCCAGTTACTTGACTTCTGAGATTCCTGTCCACCCCCGCCTAGATCCGCCCAGCTAGTGCTTGGGGTGAAATTCAAATATGCTTTCGGCGCTGCCTGCCTGCTAATCAACGTGACCTTTAGTTCTGGTGCTGTGGTGGGGGGGGCACCTCCCAGGCTCAGTTCCCTCAGGGGCTTTATGCAGAGGCCTTCAGTAGTGGAGCCTCCCAGGCTCAGCTCCCTCAGGTTGTTTATGCAGAGACTTTCAGTAATGAAGATCCTGCCTGCTGCTGGGGGAGTGCCGGGCCGCTGCTGCCGCTGCTGCCTCCGCTGCCGCCCACACCTCTGCCTCCGCCGCTTCCTGCCCCCATCTCTGCCGCAGGCCGCTTCCTCCCAAGGGGGCCTGAGTCACGGAGACACCCCACTCCCCTCAGCCAGCCAGCCGTCTCTCTCACTGACCTGTAGCTTCTGTGGGTGGAGTGACTTTCCTGGCTGCCGCAGCTTCCGTCCCTGAAGCCTGCTCGGATCAGCTTCTCTGGGCCATGGCCAGGGCAGCGCTGGGGTGGAGTCCGCTTTCCGGAGTGCGATGGACTCTGTGGACGGCTCTCCGCAGCTCTCTGGAACAGAAATCTCTTCCACTCCGTTTCTGTACACCTTTCAGTGGTCCAGAATTTATGGGGGTCTCTTTTTACATTAATTCTATGGGCTGTGGGTTGGAGCTCGTAAACCTGCGTCCTTCTACACCGCCATCTTGGCTCCGCCCCCTCAATGCTTTTTTAGTTGAATGAAGCAGGAAGAAGTAGAGGTGGGATGGATGTTTCTAGAAAGCTCATTGATTAAAGATTGAATTAAGCAAAAGTTTCCCAGAGGCAATCATGGTTGAAATTAGAAGAATATTTGATGAAGGCATATAGGGAAGGACTCTATACTGATCTGGAGCACAGCCCTGCTTGAATTTTCAAACTTCTGATCTCTTAATTTCCCTATTTTCTTGTGCAAAACCAGATAATTTTGGTGATAACCACTTTACTTCATATTTTAAGTCCTTGAATGGACATCCACCTTTTACCCAATATGCCATTAATATTCTCCTTCCTTTGGTTTTCAATGTAAATCCCATTGTGATTTTTATCTGGCTCAATGAGCCAACTCATTGGCATTCCAACCGATATTGCATTAAATATTTATATTCATTGAAATCAGTCCTTTTTCAATATTAATCCAACCCATCCATGAACATGAATCCATGCATGTCCTGCTGGTGATTTAGGTCTTCCTTTCATTTAGTCATAATGTTTTTAGGTTTTCCTTATAGAAGTTATATGTATGTGTATGTGTATTTAGCATTCAAATATTTAATGGATTTTCTTACCATAAATGAGACTTATTTATGATAAATAAATTTATGATATATTATATATGATATATGTATGATATAAATATATTTATGATAAATAAATAAATTCTTTATTGCTTGGAAGTGACATGAGTCATCTTTGTGGTTAATTTTTTGTGCTGCAAATTTGTTGAATTTCTATTTTCTCTAGTAATTTTTTGGTTGACACTATTCAGTTTTCTAGGAATACAGTCATGTCACTTGCAAATAATGATATTTTGATCTCTTTCTTTTCAACATTCATGCATTGGATATCTTTTCCCTGTGTTTTTGCAATTGCCAGCATCTCGAATGGCATGTCAAATGGAACTGGTGGGAGCGATCTGAGTCATGGTGCACCATTCATTCAATAAGCATTTGTTTTTATATTCTATTTTTCCAATTACATGTAAAAACAATTTTTAACGTTCATTTTTTAATTTTATTTTCCAAATTCTCTCCCTCCCTGCTCTTTCCTTTAAAGGCAAGTAATTAATATGGATTGGGGGTGTAGGGTGTTTTCAAGGAGGACCTTTGGTGCGATGGCTGCCAAGTGCTTTTCAGGGCTGCTTTCTACCTTTGGCATCCACTTGTTCCATCCAACTCACCTGTGGCTCTGAGAAGCTGCAGCATGCACAGTGGCCACACCCCAGTAAACCATTTTGGTAGACGAATCAAACCGAGCTGAGGGTAACCAAGGGGTCTGAAACCCATTGGTGAGTTAGGGGAATGTTTACCCCAAACATGTGAAGACTTCCTCTGGAAGAATGAGCAAATAAGAACAATTTGTTCCAATGGTCATGAAGGCAAATGAAGCAGGCACTGTGGAGAGCTTAGAGTTTGGTTAGACACCGAAGACTCCAAGGTCATCCACTGCATCTTGAGCCATCACCAGTCATTTGATTCTATCCTACCACTGGACTATAACAACTCTAGAGGAGAGAGTGAGGAAGATAACTTTGTGAAGCTCTGCCTCACACTATTTACATATGAATCAAAAGATATCATCCATAACATTTCACTATTATACCTCGAAGTCCTGTGGCAACAGACAAGTGATGAAGCAGCAGGTACAGATGCACTGGCAGGTGTAGTCATGACCCTGCACACAGGCGGCCCAGGCCATAGGGTTGTTTCCCACTGGAAGCAGCAGTGGGACTTGGCAGCCCCCAGGGTATCTGAACAGCCTTTTAAGGATTGCACTGCTCACCTTCTGGTGTGAGAAAGGAGGCTAGAAAAGGTGCCATAAAAATTGTCTGTTTATCCAACCCTGGCCTGATTACCACAGCAGGCAGGGAATCCCACTCTATGGTCAAAACACAAAAAAATGTACAAAATGTACAAAAACAAAGATAGTTTCACTCACCATCCACACATGGAATGTGCACACACTCATAGGCAACACAAAATCCAGTAGACCTGAAAGACAAACAGCTCTTGTTGCAAGAGAAGTCCATAGGTATCATATCCAAATAGCAGCCCTCAGTGAAATAAAGCTGACAAATAAAGGCCAGCTTAGTGACGTCAGAGCTGGATACATATTTTTCTGAAGTAGGTGGCCACAGTAAAGGGGAGCACTATGGTCACTGAACATGGCATGCCCAAATCAGAGAAGGTGCTGTGCTCTATAAACAAAGCAGAATTGATATAGCTCAAAGGAAACATAGAATGCACAAATTTAGAGTATCCACTACAAATGTTTACATGGACTATCTGTGCCTACTCTGAACATTCCAATCTCATATTGGTCTACTCAGATACGTTGGAACTTGACTTTATAATAGGGACGTCATTTTGGTCCTCATCCAGAACGAAATACAACAACCAATTAATATGGATTATACACATGCCATCATGCAAAACACATCCATATCAATCACATTGCCAAAGAAAGTACAGACCAAAGAATAAATAAATAAAACAAAAAACATTTTAAAAAAGTTTGTTTCAATGTCTATTCAGATCAGTATTCAGATTCCATTAGTTCTTTCTCTGGAGATAGATAGCATTTTTTCATCCTAAATCCTTCGGAATCCTCTTGTATCATTGTACTGTTGAGATAGCTAAGTCATTCACATCAACAAACATTTATTAAGCTTTCATATGGTGATGGGCACTAGGGTTAAGAGAGACAAAAATGAAGGAGATTCTGCCCTCAAGAGTTTACATCCTATTGGAAGGAAACAACGTACATGCAGATGCAGGGAGATTGAGGGTTTTTGCTAGCCAAAATGAAGCACATAAGTTATCAGTCTTTGATCCAAAAAGATATATATAGTAAAAACAGGAACGAAGACTTGGTGAGTAGAAGACAAAGTCTTCTCTTCTTCGCTCACCTTTTGCTCTGGCTAACATTCATTCACATGCTAAGCCAAAGAGGATCTTGGAAATATGTAAGAGAATCTAACCGGAAATCAGAGAGCTACCTGTAATGTTACGGATTTTTCGTCTTCGCCCAGACATAGATTTTTTTTAAAAAAGCTTTCATCTTAGCTTAACCACTTTTTTGTTAACTGTCATCCCTATGACAAAAACAAGCAAACAAAAAAAAGATGCCTGCCTTCATCAGGGAGAAGTTATGACCACTATACCCTAGCAGACTGAGACTAAGATGGCCTGGCTGGCCCTACAGATGAATCTAGAAAAGGGAAATAGAGAGTCATGCCCAGCAGAGACTACATGGCCAGCTACTAGAAAGCACAGTACTAAACTACACAAGACCAGCAAGTGCCAGTGAGCCCAGAGAGACAAGGAGTAGAACGTCAAAGGTAGAAGTTGTCATGGTCACTTGTTTTTCCAGTGTTTGCCTTTTGTGTGTGTCCCTACACATGCTTAAACTTTCTGTCTCTCAATGGGGTGTGAATTTGTGGGAAAGGGTATTCTCAATTTATAAAGGAATTATTGTTCATTTTCTCTTTGTGCTATTTCTTCAAATGCTTTTGCTTTGAATTAATGGTGTCCTCTGACTGGAGAAACAGTAGACATCTCAATAAGGACTCATGACCTGTGGTTTTGAATACATGAGCTTCCACAGAGTACACTGAACTTGAATTTGCTAGTTTATAGGAGAGATGCTCCATAGAACACTTTAAATGTGTGCTCATCCTTCGTTGCTAAAGAAGACCATGCCATCGGAGAAACGATGACATGACTTGCACTTGACTTTGTTTTGAGTGAGAGAGGGCTGTGCAGATCACCAGCTTCACTTCTCCTCCAGAGCCATCTGAATGCAGTGACCAGATATTCATCAGGATGAATATGGAGAGGACCCAGGATGAGGCAATTGGGGTTAAGTGATTTGCCCAAGATCACACAGCTAGTGAGCATCAATAAATTCAAGGTAAATAGCAGTTCATTTCCAATGAGGTGAGAACTAGCAACTGATGCAGGAGCAGGGATGAGGAGAGATCTCATTTCGAAGGTGGCCCCTGGGCTGAACCTTGGAGAAAGGTAAGGGTTTTGCTAAGCAGAGGTGAGGAAGAAGTACATTACAGGGATGGGGAATGGGGGGTGGGAACAGCCTGTGCAAAGTGATGGAGATGAGAGATAGACCCTTATATACATAAAACAGCAAGTCAGATTGGCTGGAATTTAGTGTGTAAAGGGGTCTGGATGGGAGAGCTATCATGGGCATGGCACCAACAAGGGCACCACAACTCAATGGACGTGAGGGGTGAGGGAGAGAGAAGAGCCTCTGAGGACTCTCAGGTTTTGAACCCAGCAGCTTGGCAGGTTGATGTCACTCAACAAGAAAAGAGAAATTGAGAAAAGGTAAGGTGGGGATGCCTTGACCTTCTGTCCCAGTATATCATCTTCACTCCTGATTTTAGGCAGATGTTAGAGAAAAATCCCTCTAAACATATTCTTTTGATTCTTTTTATAAGGAAAGCCTAGAAATCTAATGATAACACTTTGACTCTCTCTCTCTCTCTCTCTCTCTCTCTCTCTCTCTCTCTCTCTCTCTCTCTCTCTCTCTCTCTCTCTCTCTCTCTTCCCTAATTTTCTGCTTGCTGGCTGGTTATGGCAGTTTCTCCTCGAAATCTAAGGATAACTTAGAGGGTGGGAGTGATTTTCTAATGCTGTTGCTGATGAGTCTCCACTGGTGTGTTCACTGATTATTCAATCAATGCCATTAGGCAGTCAGAATTAATTAGCTTGTAGTTAGAAGTAGTTTCTAAGGCAGCATTTAAAATAGTTGGTACAAAACATGTCATCCCTCCCCCAAGTCTGGGACATGCCTTCCTACAAATACTTATCGTGTCCAAGGGAAAGGGGGCTCTAGATTAGAAAGCAGATGGAGCACAGGGATTAATTGTCCTAACTCCAGGTTGGTAGAAAGTCCTTTCCTTCCTTCTAGAGTCCTCATGAAATTCTCCCTGAGGGGTGCACAGCTATTGGGTCTAGAAGGCTTGGACCTTTGTACAAAAGCTTGCAATTCTCTCTACCCCAAAGAAGCCATACTCTTGGAAGTCACCATTCTGGGATGTGTCTAGTTCAGGAGTGGGGAACCTGTGACCCTGAGACCACATGCAGCCCTCTAGGTCCTCAAGTGCCGCTCTGTGACTGAATCTGAACTTCACAGAACAAATCACCTTAAGAAAAGAATTTTTTCTGTAAAACTTGGCCTAAAACTAGACTCTGCTTGGTATTCTATCAGTGCCAGTTGGATGTGTTGTTTGTCACAACTCCTGTCCCATGGTCACAGGGGGAGGGGAGATAGATTGTGACCCTCCCTCTGGCCTCACTGTCCACTCTCCCTCCTTTGCTGCTCAGTAGTACAACACGAAATATCTGCCTTCTCAAAGCTTTCCCCAAGCAGTTGCTGGAATCTCCTTTGTCGATTGGTCCGGAGCTGCAGCTAATTCTTTCAACGAATTCCAACATATTCCATCACCTGATTTCATCCAACCACCCGGTGTACTTCACACCTTCCTAACTTAATTAACTAGGATGTTCTGCACCTAATTTATGCCTTTGGTTGACTGAGTCAGTAAAAGTGCCTATGAATCGTTCAAAGGCCGATTTCCAGATTTCCATTTCCATATTCCAATTTCAATCAAAGAGGTGTACTCATCTGATAAAGGAATCTTGTTAATTATATTAATTGGGATTGGAGTGAGAAACACTTCCTCTTAAATAATCTCATAGAGGATTAGTCTTTTTCTTGTACATGAACAGGACCACTGACTTAGAAGTACAGGGGATGGTATGTTGAAGCCGCCGAATCTGACCTCCTGATTTCACAGATGGCTTGATGAGGGCCCAGAGAAAGGAAGTAGCTTGCCTAAAATTAGTAAGCTGAAATGTTGCATTATCTTGATGTTTTTTTCTGATAACATATATCTGGCATAAATCCTGCGTGGTCATGATGAATAAATGTTGAAATGTATTGTGGTTCCAACAGATAACGTTTTCTTGAACACTAAATCTGCATTCGCTGGGGAAATTTGTCTATAATTCTCCTTTCTTAGTATTCCGCTTACCAGGTTTTAAAATCTATACCATATTTGCGCATAGAAGATAATGATAGCATTCCCTCCCCTTCCCTCCCTCCTTTGCTTGGAGACAAAAAATGACGAAGAACTTCCCATCTCCCCACGCAGTCCGTCCTACTTTGGGTTTGGGGGCTTTAATTCTTAAGAATTTTTTTTCCTTCTATTAAGACAACTAAGTGGCACAGTGATTAGAGGACTGGACCTGGGGTCAGGAGGACCTGAGCTCAAATTCAGCCTCAGACATTTACTAGTTGTGTGACCTTGGGCAAGTTCTTTAACATCTATCTGCCTCAGTTTCCTCATCTGCAAAATGGAGTGATAATAGCAACTACCTCTCAGAGTGATTGTGAGGATAAAATGAGATGATATTTGTAAAGCTCTTTGAAAACCTTAAAACACTATATACATGCTGTTGTTGAGTTGTTTCAGTTGTGTGCAACTCTGAGTGACCACCATTTGGGGTTTTCTTGGCAGAAATACTAGAGTGATTTGCCATAACCTTCTCCAATACATTTTACAGGTGAGGAAACTGAGGCAAACAGGGTGAAGTGATTCTCCCAGGATTACATGGCCAGTTAAGTGTCTGAGGCTGAATTTGAACTCAGGTCCTCCTGACTCCAGGACTGGCAATCTATCCACTGTGCCACCCCTGTGGCTACTATAATTAAATCTGCCCTTTTGCAACTTCTATCAATCGATCCTGGTTTTGTGCCTTGGCAACAAGAAGTAAAAATCTACTCCTTCCACGTAAGAGTCTTTTCAACACTCATGTCTCCCTTTTCCCAAGTCTTCTCTGATCTACTTGTAATTTACTGTGGTGTGTCAAGTGGGATGTGGGTCTAGCCCATTTTTTGACCAAACTGCCATTTAATTTTACCTACTGTCTATTATTTTGTAACCTTAGCTACTGAACACACATAGGTGCCTAATAAGTACTCATTTAATCTCCTAAAGCAGTGACATTCAGTAGGGGGACAAACCAGTTCCTTTGTATATGCTTCTCCAGGTATAAGCCCCCTATGTCTGGGTCCCTCACATGTGCTCCCCCTGTGTGTATTCCTCCACAAAGGGGCCCTGACCATATGAGTTCCCCACACTTATGCCTCTCCACATATGTTCCCTACATGTGCCCACTCTTTCCCCTGATGCATTTGTGTAAGATTATGCACCGAATTTATGAGGGAAATGTTTTTCTACTTTTCTTACTATTTCATTAAAGGCCTTTGCTTTGAACTTATTGTGTCCTTTGGATGATTAGTAGGGGCTCACAATCCATATTGGAGGTGTACTCATAGAGTAGCTGGAGTATGTGAGTGAAGCAGCCATCTTTGGGACCCTTGGGTGTGAGTAGGAGAGTTGAGCCTCACTGCTACACTGACAACTTTTTGCTTTCTACTGGCTTTAAAAATATTGATGTATCTAATTTCCAGTAGTTTTTAGCTATAAACTCAACTCATTTCTCTTCTCTTTTCTGCATTCATTAAATAAGCTTTCAGGAAGATAAATTTACCTCTGAGAATTACTGGGACTGTATCTTGTATATTTCAACATGTTGCAATGATACTGTCATTATCTTTAATGTAACTTTTGATTAGTTCTGTAATTTGGTATAAAAGCTTTCGGTCTTTGCCCAGATGATTCCACAAGTTCGAATTGAGTTTCCATCTGGGTCAACTTCTTTCGCTCTTACTTACTTCGCTGATCACTATTTTATTGAATTATTATAAATGGAGTATTTAAAATTTTCATCTTTCTGAATTCTTAATTTAAATGTTAGAGGTCTGTGAATTTTTTTATGTTTTGATAACTATATTTCAGTATAATTGGTTTCCTTTCTGATTCTATATATTTCATTTTATTTTATGCATTTGAGGTTCCAGGACACCCAAAAAGGCTAAGAATCCATGACCTTACTTCCTTTGACCCACATCCGTTGGGGTAAGGATTGGTCATGAGTGAGCTCCACATTCTCTGGAGGTTAGCAAGTTCTTGCTTTGCGTGGGAGTGGAGATGGCGGATTGATGAAAGCCACCTTCTCATCTTTGCCCAAGGCTGCATCAGGCTTCTTTGGTTTCTGTAAATGGTCTAACTTTTTTTCTGTCTACCTAACCCTTCCAGACAAGAGGAAAGGGCTCCCACAGGTTGGAAGGGTGGAGTGACCATGGTTACACACTTTGGTTCAATTCCATATAACCAGTCGTTAAGTGCCTCTTAGGCATTGGGCTAGGTACTGGACATACAAAGACAAAAATGAAACCTACATTGTACAAAGGGAACAACATAGACGCGAATAAGTATGACACACATAAAAAATGCCCTTTTATCACTGGATTTGTACCCACAACCTGTCCAGTGCCACCCAGGGACTCTGACTACACACAGTCCAGATTATGTTCTGGGATCTCCACCCCAAAGGGTCAGGATCTCCCTTTGGGCTCATTGCCCCCACCCAGGAGAGTCAGGATAAATCTTTAGTAAGCTTACTGAGGACATAAGTAGGTCTCCCTAAATTCGGGTGATGGGATGCCCTCCCACAGTGGTATTCAATGGGCAATCAATCAGCATTTATTTTTAAGTGCCCAGTATGTACCCAGCACTTTGCTAAACTGTAGGCATACAAAAGGAGGCAAAAGTCAGTCCCTGCCCTGAAGGAGCTTACATACAATGCAAACTCTAGACAAGACAAACAGAAAATAATTATAGGAGGGAGGGCACTGGAATTAAGGGGAGTTGGGAAAGACTTCCTCCTGTAGGAGGTGGGATTTTAATTGGAACTTAAAGGAAACCAGGGAGGCCAGTAATAGGGGAAGATGAGACAGAGTATTCTAGGCATGGGGGATGCCAGAGAAAATGCCCAGAGCTTAGAGGTGGAGGGTCCTGTTAGTGGATCAGCTAGGAGGCCAGTGTCACTGGATCAAGAAGAACATATCAGGGGGTAAGGTATGAGAAGACTAGAAAAGTAGGAAGGGGGTAGATTATAAAAGGCTTTGAATGCCCGACAGAGGTTTCTGTATTTAACCCTGAAGGTAACAGGGAGTCCCTGAAGTTTACTGAGTGACATGGGTGAAATGGTCTCACCTGTGTTTCAGGAAAATCACTTTAATCACTAAATGGAGGGTGGACTGGAGTTGGGAGAGACTGAAGCAAGCAGACCCCCAAGCAGCTATGACAATGGTCCGTGGCCGGGGGTTGCACCAGGATGAGGGCAGTGTCAGAGGAGAGAAAAAACATATCAGAAAATATTGCCAAGGTGAAATCAACAGGCTTTGGGAGCAGATGGATTATGGTCTGAGTGGGGTGGTAAGAGTAAGGCGTCCACCTAATTAGGGAGCCTGAGGGACTGGGGGGGGGCGGGGAGGGTTTGGGGAAAAGATAATGAGCTCTGTTTTAGGCATGTTGAGTTGAATATGTCTACTGGACACCTAGTTCACAGTGTTGGAAAGACAATTGGAGATGCAAGATTGGAGATCAGCAGGGAGATTGGGACAGAATAGGTAAAGAATTGTCAGAAAAGAGATGGTCATTAAATCCATGGCTGCCAAGGAGACCACTAAGTGAAATAGTACAGGGGAAGAAGAGCAGAGGGCCATAAGGGACACCTACAGAAGAAGGTCATGACCTGGAGGAGGATCCAGCAAAGAAGACAAAGAAGGAGCAGTCAGAGAGGTGGGTGGAGAACCAGAAGAGAGAGGGGTGTGCTGAAAACCCCAAGAAAAGAGAGTCAAGTGTCAAGCTTGCTGGGAGGTCTAGGAGAATGAAGATGGAGGAAAGGCCATTGGACTTGGCCACTAAGAGATCATTGGTACCTTTGGAGAGGGCAGAGCTGGGGGAATAAGATGGGAAGCCAGATTGTAAAGGGTTAAGGAGAAAGTGAGAAGAGAGAAAGTGAGGCCCCTATTGTAGGGTATTTAAGGGTATCAGGTACAGGGCAGCCTTTATTCCACCCACTACTGAAAATGCCTACAACACAAAGGACTCAAGGCAAGCATGAACAAATTCGGTAACATGAGATGCTCCAATTGCCAATGGACTCCTACCCCCTCCCCACCTGACCCACATTCTGGGGCAGCTGAACAAATAGTTCCTATTCATCTCGGACCTGCCACTCACAGAGCCCATCCCAGAAACTCCCAACAATGTTATGGAGGGTGAGAGAGGTCCCAATCTCTTGGCCTTTCCTGGTCCCTCATATCATGACTTTAATCCTTGAGCTGCAAGTTGATCCCCTGGGGAAGAAGTATGCATTCATGGAAATATTCTCACCCTACAAAGCTAATGCCTGACTCTTGAACCCAGAACCTTGTGAACCCAGTGGAATGGGGGAGGGGGAAGAATCAGATTTGCCCTTCCTGGCAGATTATACAGTATATGCACAATATTCTCTGCTTGTTGCTACGTTAACACAGAACTTTCAAAGTTAGTTCAATATAACTTAAAATTGGTACAACATGATGATAAAAAGTCTGATTGGCTGAAGGGCCAGAAAACCTGAGGGATGATTTAGCAGAGGCTAAGCTGGAATTTACAAAAAGTTCAAGCACACAATCCCTTTATCTCTTTCCTGATGGTTTTCTAGTGAGTTGCAAGGTTGGGGAGGAGCAAGGGAAAGCTACATTTCCTCACCTGGCTGCCATGTGTCTGTCAACACATGGTACTTATAGATCTTTCCTGTTAATCTTTCCTGATTATGTGAATAAGTGTCTTGAGATAGACATATGCCATAGCAGTAGGTGAGACGGGGAGATCCATCAAAGCCATTAGAGGAGCCTCCCCCCAGCAAATACACTAGTACCCAGAGTAGCTGAGTGTCTCAGGTGAGAAAACAGAACAAAAATCAAGGAATCTGCTTAACCCAGCCCAGTAGTGGAGTGACCGTCAACTGAGACACAGTGCCCAGCAAGGTGGCAACCCAGCTGAGCTCTTGTCTGTACACGTTTCTTTGTGTCTCCTCCATTAGACTGTGAGCTCCTTGCATTTCTTTGTATCCCCAAAGTGCCTGGCACAGAGTAGGCACTTAATAAATGTTTATTGGCTGACTTACTGAGCAAGGAAGTAACTCATTAATCATCATCAATGAGCCCCAAAGTAAGACTGGTGGGGACTTCAGGAAGGGAGAAATGGATCCCCAGAGCCAGGAATTGTGAGATATACCTCACAGAACCCCTGCCTGAGGGTCTCATCACTTCTGTGCTTTAAGTGGGAACCCACTCTCCCCAGAGACCAAGTGCGTGCAGAGGGGAGAAGGCACTCTCAGACTGGGGGATATTTTTGGTAATTTCTGTCCTTGCTATACCTTCTCAGTAAGTATCTTTTTTATAAAAGATAGTTAATATAAATTACCTGATTGATACTGTAGAGTACGTGAGATGGAGATCCATGAGTAATAGCACTGGAGACTCTAAGCCCTCAGAGTTGCCCTCTAAGACTCTGAAGGGGAAAGTGGTCCTTACCCTATGAGAGTCTACATTGCTAGGCCTTTGTGAGTAGGGAACGCAGCCCCAGAAGAGTTGCTACATCATGTCTACTCATGAAGAAACTCCTAAGACTGCAAACATCTGTTCTCTAGATAACTAGTCTCTGACTTCTACTCAGAAAAGGAAACGTAGAAAAAGGAATTAAGGAAGTGGAGGGCCAGAAATATGCCTCTTGAGGGTATCTAGGCCAATGAAAGCCACTCACCATATGCTTCTCCTACACATTCGGGGCAGGGATGGGGAAATCTCCTTCATGCCCCGTCTTGCTACACATTAGTATGGAAATCCTAATCCAGGGCCTAGAAGGGGAGGAAAAAATGGAAGGAGACTATAAGGGATAACCATTTTACAGTTTGACCTTATAGATGGTAACTATGATGGCGATGAATGGGTTGCTCCTCTGATGAATCCATCCTCCTGAGCCTTAGACAACCAATCAGTTATCAGGAAACTCAGCCGAAAAGATGTTAGTCTACAAATCCACCTATGTAGGAGACACCCTTCAAAAAGAAAAATCTGTGTCCTGGTAATCTCAACAAATTGGCTGCAGAGTGGGAGGCAGGGGTGAAAGCAGGGGGACTCACCAAGTTGACCAGTGGCTTTCCTCACCATGACCATTACAAGTTATTTATGGTTTTTCCCTGGGCTTGGGGAAAGAATTCACAGGCAGAGCTTGACCAAGCAACGTCTGACAATCTCCACATGTGTAATTCATTATGCATCATTCCCCGTTGTGGTCAGAAGCCATGCTCTATGACAGAAGCATGCTATCTGCACACTTCCTGTGTGGGCAGCCGACTTCATCTGTGCACCTCTGAAATCATGGCTTCTCTTTGGATTGCTCAGAACCCCCATGTCTTGCCAATCTTGCTGATTGCCAGTGTCATTGTGTAAATGGGTCTCCTGGTTCTGCTTACTTTGGCATGTTCTGCATCAGTTCAGGGGGGTCTTCCCATTTTCCTCTGATACTTTCCATTTGGTCATTTCTTATGGTGCAATAGCGGTTCATTACCTTCATCTACCACATTTGTTTAGCCATTTCCCAATGGATGACTAGCCACTACAAAAGGGCTGCTCTAAACATTTTTGTCCATGTGGCTCCTTTCCCTCTTTCTTTGATCTCTTTGGGGTATAGCCCTAGAAGCAATATCACTGAGTCAAAGGATATATACAGTTTAGTGATTTGGGGTGGGGGCATATTTCCAAATTGCTTTCCAGAATGAACAAAACATCTGTTATCTCATTTGATCCTTATAATAACCTTGTAAGGTAAGTGCTATTATAAAATTTATCCCCATTTTTCAAACAAGAAAACTGAGGCAGGAAGAAGTTAAATAATTCACTCAGGGTCCCAAAACCAATAAGTATCTCAAGTAGGATTTGAACTCAAGACTTTTATCCTGTGTTCTGTGCAAAAAGCCATCCAGAAGCTGACCTAATCCATGGCCCCACCAACACACCCCCTTAGATACCTATTTCAAAATAATATCGACTGTTCTTTAGTCCGAAACGCTTGTTTTAATCTGAATGGTATCTTTTTCATCATTAACTTTCAATTTAAACCTTTTTGCATTATTCTCAAGGGAGAGGAGAGATGATCCCGGAAAGGCTCCTCCTTGAAATCATAGGGAAGGAAGCCATCTTTGATTCATTCACAATTAGTACAAATATTTTGAGTTCATTATTGATCAAGCTGAAAGACTCCCTGGAGGGAATGACTGAAGAACGGACTGATTTTAGGAGAATGAGCCTCCAGAACGAACTACAAGTTGAGGGACAATTACTCTGTTTGACAAATCAAAACTGTTACCAGGAACCTTGGATTATGTTTTTTCTTATTATGGTATTTGGGGTTTGATTGACAATAAGCAGAAAGGGTTTGGATGGAGGGAGGTTTTCAAAGGCATGATGAATCTCTCTCCCTCTGGATTTCTCTCAAACCAACAAGCACTTATTAAACACCTACTGTATTCCAGGCACTGTGCTAAGCTCTGAAGAGATAAAAATGGGCAAAACCTGGCCTTCTTTCATGGAGTTCACATTCTAATGGGGAGACAACATGCCAACAATGATGTACAATCAAAATATAGACAGGAAAAAATGGAGCTAACCAACAGAGGGAAGGCTGTAGCATGGAAGGGAATGGAAAGGGGCTTCCTGTGAAAAGTGGGGTTTTAGCTGGGCCTTGAAGTAAGCCAGAGAAACCAAGTAGGTGGAGATGGGGAGAGAGAGCACTCCTGGCAGGACTCACAGCCAGAGAAAATGTCTGGGATCTAGAGATGGAATGTCTTGTGTGGAGATGCAGCAAGAAAATCAGCTGCCATTGGATTGTAGATCTCATGGAGAAGAATTAAGTAAATACTAAAAGAAAACTGGGAAGGTGTGAGTGTGTGTGGAGGTGGGGGGAAGGAAGGGAAAGTTTGGACTTTAAACTCTGATCCTCGAGGTAATAGGGAGCCCCTGGAGGTTACTGATCCTTTAAATGAAATGAATTCATAACTTTGTCTCTGGCAGGCTTGTGCCCAAAGTACATTGCACAAACAGCACACTGCACATCTCCAAGAGAGCAAGGAGAGTAGCCATCAGCATGGGAACATGAAAAGGCACAGACATTGGATCAGGAAGAAATGCAGAGATCCCAGAGGGGACCAAGGGAAGCCAGGTGTGCGAAGAGATGCTCTGATCCGGAAGCAGAGACAGAGACCAAGAAAAGGAATCTCTAGTTTCTGAGACTACCAAGTACTGGGAATCTCACTGGGTCAGTGATCAGGGTAACAGATTTTCCTTTCAGTCCATGAGTCGGACACTGGGAACAAATGCTTCCCCCCCAGTCTTTTTCCACCATCCTTGGAGGAAGGCCCCAAGGAGTAGGTCTAGGTGCCCTGGACATGCCGGAAGGACAACAGGGAGAGGGAGAGGAGATACTGGGAAGGGAACAGGAATGTTTAACCAAGTTTTCCCTATTCTATCTGTTGTAATCATAGCCATGCATGGCATGTTATTGGAGTGTGCTGTTGGTCAGTCGTTTCAGCCATGTCTGACTCTTCAGGACTCCGTCTGGGATTTTTTTTTATCCCATTTGGGATTTTCTTGGCAAAGATATTAGAGTGGTTTGCCATTTCCTTCTGTAGCTCATCTGACAGATGAAGAAATGGAGGCAAACAGAGTTAAGTGACTTGCCCAGGATCATACAGCTTCCGATGTCTAAAGCCAGATATGATGAACTCGGGCCTCCCTGATTCAAGTCCAGCGCTCTATCCACTGTATCACCTAGCTGCTCTATTTCAAAAAAAATCAGTTTGCTGCTGTTCACTTGTGCCTCACTTTCTGTGATCCCATTTGAGATTTTCTTGGCAAAGATACTGGAGTGGTTTGTCATTTCCTTTTCTAGTTCATTTTACAGATGAGGAAACTGAGGCAAACAGAGTTAAGTGATTTGCCCAGGGTCACACAGCTAGTGTCTGAGGCCAGATTTGAACACAGGTCTTTCTGACTCCAGGCCCAGCACTCTCTCTACTCTACCACCTAGTTACTCTTTAATTAATTAAGAGAATTTTATTTAATTTTATAGAAGGTCAACATTTATTGACTGAGTATTCACTCCATCTTAACGGACATTTTTATTCATCAAGTATATAAAACTTAACAGAACTAGTCTGATTTTGTTTTCAATGAACCACTAAGCTTTATCCTAAAAACAAATTTTTTAAATGAGGTACAAAATTGTGTGTTCATCCTTCATTGCCGAAGACCATGCCATCAGAGAAATAATGACATGACTTGCACTTGACTTTGTTATGAGTGAGGGAGGGTGCAAAATTACAGCTTTTGTTAAAGATGTATCTGTGCCCATGGGGGTCAGAGGCTGCTCAGTCTCTGAATTTATGAATACAGCGAGTAATGAAAGAAGGAAAAAGAAATCCTCTGATAGGAAGTGGACTCCTACCAGTTATTCAATCAACAGGCTTTTACTGAATGCCCCCTAGGCATCCAATGCTGTGCTAAGGACTGGGGTACATGAACATAAACTGAAACAGTATCTCTCCTCAAGAGGTTTACATTCTATCCAGGCCAGCAGATTTTATATCTCAAGTTTGTGAGCAAATTTCATTTCCTCCCTCTGATTAATTTTGAACCTAGTCAGCAAGCTATTGGTATCATTAGCATCCCTGAGACACAGGCAGGCTGGTGCGCAGGGACCAACCTAGGCAGATTTCTTCTAAATGATCGTCCTCTCGTGGCTAGTAGAGAAACCGCAGCCTTTTAGGAAAAGGCTATCTCCCACATAGGTTCGAGAAAGTAGTTTGCAAGGCTGGTGGCTCCGGTATAGCATCACCTGCTGGGTTCACTAGATATTGCACTTCTTCCTGCTAGTAATAATAGCTAGCTCTAAAATTTGTAAAACATATTAATAATAAGTTAACATTTATATAGCGCTGACTATGTGGCAGGCACTGTACTAAGTGCAATAAAGTTATTGTTATCATTGGATCCTTGCAACAATCCTGGGAGGTAGGTGATATTATTACCTCGTTTTACAAATAAGGAAACTGAGGCAAACAGAGGTTAAGTGATTTTCCAAGGGTTAGACAGCTAATAAATTCCAAAGTTGGAATTGAACTCGTGTCTTCCTGACTCCAAATCCAGAAGAAGGTGGTACTTGAGCTTTGAAAGTAGGGGGCTTTTTTGCTGTTGTTATTTAGTAGTTTTCCATTACGGCCAACTCTTCTGTGACCCCACTTGGAGTTTTCTTGGCAAAGGTACTGGAGAATGGCAAAAAAAAGTTTGCCATTTCCTTCTCCAACTCACTTTACAGATGAGGAAACTAAGGCAAACAGGGTTTGGTGACTTGCCCAGGGTCACACAGCTAACAAGTGTGTGAGGCTGGATTTGAACTCAGGAAGATGAGTCTTCCTGACTCCAAACTTGCTCTATCCACTACAGCACTACCTAGCTGCCTTGAAGGAAGGTAGAGATTCCAAAAGGCGGCACCAAGGACAGGAGGCATTCCAGGTATAGGGGACAACCAATGCAAAGGCATGGAAAGAGATGGAATGGAACCTTTCCGGGTAGATTGGGACAAGATTGGCCAGAGTGTTAAATACAAAACATTCTGGGGTTACAGGGAGCTACTGTGGTTTCTTGACTGTTAGGCAAAAATAGTGTCAGGGATGCAAATGGAACCTGACTCTAAGTCCCTCACTCAGAATCACGGAATATGAGAGGCACACAATCAGGTAATCCTGATCCCAACCTATGCCCAAAAGGACTCCCTGCTAGAACAAAGCTGATGAATGCTCCATCATCCAGCCCCTCCATAGAAGGCAGCCATGACACTTCTGAACAGCTCTCACAATAGGGATGTTTTTCAGGATATCAAATCTAAATTCACATTTTTGTAGCGTGTAGCCATTGACTCCAGTTCTTTACTATGGGGCCAAGCAGAACAGGGCAGACTTTTCTCTCACAAATACTTGAAAAAAGAGCTATCATGTGCCGCCCCCCCCCCCCAATTCTCCCACCTCCAAGTCTTCTCTTCTCTATGGAAAACATCTTAACTTCCTGCCCCTCATCAGCCTGGCTGCCTCCTTTGGACACTCTCCAGCTCATAAACATCCTTCTTAAAGCGTACCCCCTAGAAATGAGCACAGTACTCCAAATGTGTTCTGTCTAGGGCAGAGGACAGAGAGCCTGGAAGTTCTGCCCCACTCAATACAGCCAAGACCTCAATAACTCTCCTGGCTTCCATCCCATCCTGCAGATTTCTTCCGAGCTTGCGGTCCCCTCAAAACCCCAGCTCTTTTTCTAACAAACTGCTCTCTAACCTTACTTCTCCCATGCAGTATTTGTAGAGTTGATTTTTTTTGAACCCAATTGTAAGACTTTTCATTAATCCGTAGTGATTAGATTCTACCCAATGCTTTAGCGTTGTAAGATCCTTTCTCTGTCTCCATCATCCAGGGCACTGGATTGGCAATCACTCCCAGCTTGGTGTCATTTGTAAATCTGATGCACAAATTTTATCAAGCCATTGATAAGTGTTAGATAGCACTGGGCCAAGCCTAGACTGGAGAGACCTCCTATCTAATATCTATCCAGTCATATGATGTCTCATCCTATGCCCCCATCTTCTCCACAATAGTATTATTAATATTAATTATATATACTATATAATATTTTATTAAGCTAATTAATATTAGCTACTTTTTCAAGATGTTGGCTAAAATTCAGGCAAACTTTTCTGATAGCATTCCCCTCATCTATTCATTTAGTCATCCTGTCAAAAAAGGGAAATGAGGTTAGTCTAGCATGAGCTGTTTTTGATGAGCCATGATAATTCTCAGTAAACTCCACTTCCCATTCTGGGTATTCACCAAGCATCTCTTTAATGATCTGCTTTAGATTTTTCCCAGGAATAAAAACCAAGGTCTCACAGGCTCAGTTCTCTTCCTGCTCTCTTTCGTGGGGGTGCTTCAGACAATTGGAAAGCAAAGATCTCGTTAAAGTGAACTGAGAGCTGACATGTATATGACGTGCTTTTGCTTTTACCATGCAAAGTAGGATATGAAAGAATTGTTGCTTCTATTTTACAGATGATAAAACTGAGGTCAGAGAAAGCAAAGCAGGTTGCCTGAGGCAATTATCAATGGTGAGATTTAAATTGAAGAAGTACAGTAAATAGAATACTGGGCCTACAGCAAGAAAGTTGATCACTGTTCAATCATTTTTCATCTATGTCTGACTCTCCATGACCCCATTTGGGGTTTTCTTGATAATGATACTGGAGTAGTTTGCCATTTCCTCGTCATTTAACAGATGAGGAAACTGAGGCAAACAAGGTGAAGTGACTTGCCCAGGGTCACACAGCTAATAATTGTCTGAGGCCAGATTTGAACTTACAAAGACAAGTAAGTCATCCTGACTCCTGACCCAGACCTCTATTCACTGAATCACATAACTTTCCTGGATACTTACTAGCTGTGTGACTCTGGGCAAGTCACTTAATCTGTTTGCCTCAGTTTCCCCAAATGTAAAATAGGAATCATAACAGTATTTATCTTGCAGAGTTGTTGTGAGGTAATATTTGTAGATTAGCACAAGTGCCCAGCAGATAGTAGGCACGTATAAATATTGTCTATTATTATCATTATCTATTCGTCCAACATTTTCTCTAGTACGCTTCTGTGACCTCTCTTATTTGGCCCACTGTTCCTATGGAAGGGTGGAATTTTGGATGTGGGTGATACATCCTTTTTACCAGATCCTTGTATTTTCTATTCTTTAGGTGGCCTCTTGAGAGACTGGGGAGACCTGTCTGGGGAGACGCTGGCTAGCCAGGGGCGGCTAGGCTGAGATCCCCAATGCCTGTCTTTTACCTGCTCTCCCAGTTTGCCCATTCATTGCTCTGGGGCCACAAAGAGTACATCACCACTACTCTGAGGACCATGAGACTTTTCTGTGTGATTTGCCGTGGAAACTTTTCAGATGGGTTTTTGCCGCCCTAAGGATGGGAGTCCTTGGGAGCAGGGACTGTCTTTACTTTTCTATTTTTTTTCTATTTGTTCCCCCAAGAATCTGCACATAGTGCATGTTTAACAGATACTTTGTGCATTTGTTCATTCCATGATTCCCAAATCTTCACGCTGATAGGCAGAAGTCAGGATGCCAGTTCCAAAGCAGGCAAACCCATAGACCTGGAAGCCCATCCCACCCCAGCTTGACAGGAATGCCAATTGGCCGTGCTCCAAGAAGGAGAAAGGGGAGGAGGCCCAAGGGTGCTCTGCTGGGGGCTGACTGCCCTTCAGTCTCTATTAACTCCATTACACTTGGATGCCAGGAATCCTAGACAGCCTCAGCCCATACTCCTGACCCTAATTCCTAGAATAATCCAGCTGCCCAGCTGGTAGAGCTTTCAGGTAACGGGCTTTTAGTGGTACTCTCCTTTAAGCTTTACTGCATCTCTGTGGGTTGCTTTTTTTTTACATTTGATGGGTGAAGAAACTGAGGCACAGTTAATGACTTTCTCAGGGTCATCCAGCTAATAAGACAAGATTAGAACCCAGCTCTTTCAGACGCTTAGCCTCTAGATCAGTGATCTTCAAACATGAGTCAGTCCATAAGCACGTATTAAGCATTTACTATATGCCAGACACTGGGGGCATAAAGACCAAAAAAAAAAAGTCACATCCCCCACCCCCCACCCCACTCTTGCCCTCAAGGAGGTCATATTCTAGTAAGGGAGACAACAGCTAAATAAGGACATAAGGATGGAGAGACCTAGAGGGTGAGAGGCTGCTGTAGCCCTGAGGAGCACTTCAGGTGGGGGAGGGGAAATTTTCCTGTGCAGCTGCTGCTTCGGGTGCCCAGGTTATAGATAGGCTACGAGGGGAGAGGTTGGTAACTTGCCCAGCCATGGGATGCCAGAGATAGGAGGGGCAGAGTGGAGGTTTGTTGGGCAATAGTGGGTGAAGGGGGAAAGAAGCCTCAAGATTGGCTGTTGTGGTGGAGTGAGATACACAGCCCATCTTCCTGCCCTCCAATTGGGCAGCCTTGGGGGTCATGCCAAAGCATACTAGGCGTGTGGATGGGAGAGCAACTTTCTGAGTAGTGGCATTCGGGGCTCAGCACAAGGCCCTGGGGGATGGGGAGTCTCAGAGTGCTAACAGAACAGTAAATGTTTCTGGAACATTCTAAAGTTTTCAAAAGGTATCCACTGGTGTCTCCATGCCCAAGCATGTGAGATAAACACCAAAGGAATGATTACTTCCATCTAACAGAGGAGGAAACTGAGGGTCAGAGAGGCCAAGTGACTTGTCTGAGGTCAGGTCTGCCTGTCTCTGAGTCACAGGGTCATAGACTGAGGGCTGGAGGGGACCTTAGCAGTCCAGGGCCTCCGTCAGCCAGTGTGCAGACTTCCTCTCCTCATGTTTGCACCCTAACATCGTGACCCAATAAGGCTGACTGCTTTGAAGCACTGTCTGAAATGTTTCAGGAAGCTAGCCATCAGTGTTCCTGATGCTAACCTCTGGCTTCAAACACCCCCCTCATACAGGTCACCTTGCCTGCTCCCCCTCTACACCTAGCCCCCAAAACATTATTTTGAGGCAAAGGGGAAGGGAGGTTAAGTGACTTGCCCAGGGTTACACAGTAAGTGTCTGAGGTGGGATTTGAACTCAGTCCTCCTGACTCCAGGACACTCTCCATGGCACCTCCCCTTCCCACACACTGTGTTGTATTTATCCAGAATAGAGATTGAGAGAATACATGGCAAGTAGACAGGGAGCCGAGTTTGAGTCCCGACCCTGACCCACACTGGCTGGGTGACCCACATGAGTGATTTCACTTCTCAGTGCTCTAGACCACAACTACACTCTTCAGTTGCGTAAAAGGTGTTGCCTGTTCCTCACCAAAGCTGCCTATCTTAATGAGATCCCAGAACCAGCCTGAAGCTTAAATCCAATCTTTATTCGTTTGTGAATTTGTCTCATCCCCCAGTAGAAGGGAAGCAGTCTCCCTTTTGTCTCTGTATCTATCCCCAGTGTCTAGCACACAGCAGGCACTTAATAAATGCTTGTTTGATTTTGTCCAACTTTCCCTTGGTACAACGCCTTGAGGGCAGGGACTGTTTCCTTTTCACCGTGGTGCTCCCAGCCTCCAGCATTGGGCCTGGCACATAACAGGCTCTTCATATCAGCTGGCAGACGCCACACCAACTGAGTTCCACTTGGCTCCCAGAGTCCTTATCTGATGCTTCTCCCTGTGGTGACATCCCCCTTGGGTTTCCTAAGTCCCAGCAGGCAGGTCCTCTTCCTGCGTGGGGCCAGTGGCTAACAGCATCTGTTGTACAAGACCCAGTGATGCTCCAACAAGGCATCTGTTGCCAGGGCCATTTTCAGAGTCAGCTGCCCAGTTCTGAGACACTGGGACATGCATCAGTGGTCAGGGTGAAATTGCAGTTCTCAAAGGATTGAAGGATTGTGTAACACATTGGTGGGGGCTGAATTAGCCAACCTCTGAGATCCCTTCGAGCTTTGAGGTGTCCACTGTATGATTTTAACATCCAAATCACATGGAACTCAGATCAAATTTGAAATATTCTTTTTTTAAAAAAAAAAAATAGTTGTCCATAGTAGAGCCACAAAAGCAGGGAATGCTTGCCCTCCTGGGCAGGGAATCCTGACCCACCCAGCTGCAGGGGCAGAAGAGAGCCACAGACCACAGAGTTGCCACATTTTTCTGGTCCCAGACACAGCTCAGGATCATGGCGGGGCCAGCCTCCTCCCCAGGACGAAGGGGCCCAAAGGACCAGTGTTTACAGCCCCAAACATTCAGTGATCACCAAGACACCAGGAAAACAGTTTCCACGTCATCTCACACAAGGATCATGTCATCACACCCAAGTAGACACTGACAAAGACACACACACACAGATACACACACAGAGGGACACACCCAAACCTACTAGAGGAGACACACAAAGGTGGAGGTAACCCAAAGCAGAGTTCTGGAGCACAGGAACCTGGGTTTAAATCTGACCGCCCCCATTTTCTACCTGAGACCCCCTCTCTGGGCCTCAGTTCCTTCCTGGATTAGATGAAGGAGTTGGACTACATGGTCTCTAGGGGCCTTCAAGTTTGGAGTCTATCCCATGAGACATCGAAGGCCAAGTCTTTAGCGGTAGCAGCTGGAGTCTATCAATAAGCATTTATTAGTTCCTATAGCGTTCGAGGCAAGGTCTAAGCACCAGAGAAGCCAGAACAGTCCCTATTCTTAGAGCTTATGATCAAAGAGAGGAAATAACATGAAAAACAACTTCATAGGATTAAGACTGGGACAAGTGAAGCAAAAAGGGAGGGCAGTCCTGGCAGAAGAACCAAGAAAGGCATCTTGTGGAGGAGCCTCAAAGGACACCAGCTAGAAGTGGTGAGCAGGAAGGTGAGCATTCTCAGCCTAGGGGACGGTGATGCCCAGGCAGGCCCAGAGGAAGGAAGCCAATGTCTATGGGTCACACAGTTGTGTGGAGCAGCCTGACCCCACCCACAAGCTGTAGGTGGAACATTGTGCCTATGATCCCCACTCCCATTACCTATCCATGGATCATTTTGGCTTCTGCTGTTCAACTGTATCTGACTCTGACATTTGGGGTTTTCTTGGCAAAGACACCAGAATGGTTTGTCATTTCCTTCTCCAACTCATTTTCCTGATAAGGAAACTTAAGGTAAACAGGGTTAAGGGACTTACCCAGGGTCACACAGCTAGTAAACATCTGAGGCTAGGTTTGAACTCAGGTAAATGAGTCTTTCTGACTCCAGCACTCTATCCACTGGGCCACCATTGAAAGGCCTTCAAATCTGTCCCTGGCCTACCTTTCCAGGCTTATTCCATATTACTGGGGCCACAGAGTTGTGTGTGTGTGTGTGTGTGTGCGTGTGTGTGTGTGTATGTGTGTGTGCATGCATGCATGCAGGTGCATGCGTTTGTGTATGTGTATGCACAGGTGTGTGCATGTATATCTGTGTTATTGGGTCCAGTTGTAGCAGTGACAAAGGTGTCAACTTAGACTGTCAATGAAACGGTCCCAAGATAGATGGGGCTAACCCAAAGGCAGCCAGCTTCCTCTCTTACAAACAGAGGCTGACAAGTAAATTAAGTAGTTGTGGAAGTTTCATTTAGGTATGAGTTAGACTAGAGATTTATGAGATTCTTTTTAGCTTTGAGGTTCTGGGATTCCTGCCTGAGACTCCACACAGCCAGAGAGACCAAAATCAAGGATGAGACACCGTCAGATCGAGAACATGATGTCACCCACTTCCCTCCCACCTCCTATTGGGAAGGCCAGGGAAATACCCCCAGGGCAGGGTTTGTGACTACACCTCCCTTCCTGAGAAGGAAGGGCTACAGTCCTTGCCTCCTCCACTTCCCACCTTTGCAGTGACAGAATATGGTTCTGGTGCCACACAGGTTCTGGGACAACCTCAACGGGGAGGGAAGGAACTGAGGTTTACCCTCCCCTCACCATCTACCCCAAATTTCCCATTGCTCTCAGCTGAGAACTTGACTGTGAGCTCCCTTCATCTTTTATCTATCACTGCCTCTTCCACCACCCCTCCCCCAATAGAAAGGTGGCTTTACCAAGGCCCATCCCCTCCACCTGCTCAAGCGATCCCATTCCATCTCACCTGACAGGCCGCCACCTGTCACCTATCCATCTCTTTGCCTATTGGCTACTTCCTTCCCGCCTACAAACACACCCATGTCTCCCCCATCCTCAAAGAACCCTCACTTAAGCCTTTCATCTGTAACTACTGTCCTGTATCTCCTCTGCCTTTTGTAGCTAAACATCTTAAAAAGCCCATCTACCCCAGGGGGGGCTACCATCTCTCCTCTCTCAGTTCCTGACAACTCAGCTTCCAGCCTCATTGCACCAGCACTGCTCTCTCCATCTTTATGGTCAAACCCAATGGCTTTTTCTCAATCCTCATTCTTCTTGACTTCTCTGCAGCCTTTGACCCTGTGACCATCCCCTTCTCCTTGACCCTCTCTTCTGTCTAGGTTTCCATCCCATCCCATCCCATCCCTCCCTTCTCCTCTCCCACTCTCTTTCTCTCTCCCCTCCCCTCTCCTGGTTCTCCCCTTCTTTGACTGGTCCTTCTGTCTTCTCCGGATCACACCCTCCAGCTGTTGGAGTCCCTCAGCAGCTCTGTCCCCGGCCCCCTTCTCTTCTCTCTCTATCCTGCTTCACCTGGTGATCTCGGTTTCCTTGTATTGAAGGACCATCTCTCATGCTGACAATTCTCAAATTTATCTCTTCTGTCCCGTCCTCTGCTGACCTCCAACTGTCTTTCATCTCTAAGATCCAGGGGACATCCTCAGCCGAGGATGTCCAAAACAGAACTGTTATCTTTCTCTCTCAACCTCTGCGTCATGACTGTCCTTCAGTCTCCCAACCGGGGAGTCAGCCTAAATTCCCATCGTTTCACCCCCAAGGCCTGGCGATGCCACCTCTGCAGCCCCTCTCCATTACATCTCCTGTGCTCTGGGGTAAGCCCCGCGCACCTCACAGCTGAACTATTGCAATAGCTGCTGGGGGTGGGGGGGTCTGCCTACCTCAGTGTCTCTCCTGGCTCCAATCCATCCTCCATTCAGCTACTAAAGTGATTTTCCTAAAATGCAGGTCTGACTACATTACCCCCTATTCAGTCAACAGTGGCCCTCATCCCCTTCAGGAGCTAATATAAAATACTGTTTGGCAGTATTAAAAAATACTGTTTAAGCCCTTCCCAATTCTGCCCCCTCCCCGCTTTCCAGTCTTCTTACGCCTTAATTTCTTGATACATAACCTTGGTTCCAGTGCTACGGACCTCCTGGTTCTTTCTCACATGTGACACCCCATCTCTCAGCTCCAAACCTTTACGCTGGCTGTACCTCCTGCCTGGAATGCCCTCCCTCCTCCCCTCTGCTTCCTGACTTCCAGCAAGTCCCAGTGAATCCTTTACAAGATTTTCCTGACCCCTCCCAAGTCCGGTGCTTTTTCCTCTCAATTACTTCCTATCGATCCTATCCAGTGCCGGCTTTGTATATCTATGTATTTGCTTGTTGTAGGGAACTCCCTGAAGGCAAGAACTGGCTTTGCCTTTCTTTGTATCCCCAGCAGAGCCTGGCACACAGTAGGTGCTTAATAAATGCTTGCTAAAAGGTTCTGAGACATCTCCAAAAGGCTCATGGTGGAAAATGCCATCCATATCCAGAGAAAAAGATACGGAGCCAGATGGGAGCAGACAATATCGGTTCTCTTTTTTGTTTCTTTCTCATGATCATTCCACTAGTTCTAATTCTTTACAATCTGACTAATGTGAAAACACATTTAATGTGAATGCATATGTAGAGCCTCTCCATGTCATTGTGCGGGGCAGGGGGGAGACTTTTAAAACTCAGAGCTTGTGGAACTCAATATTGTAAACTAAAAATAGATAAATTTTTAAAAAAATAAATGTTTGCTGACTGACGAGTCCAGAGGACCAAACTAGGAGCACACTGTATGTATAAACAGAGGAAGAGCTGGGTTTGATGAAAAGAAAGGAATGAATGATGAAAGGAAACTTCCTAATTGTGGGAGCCATGCCCAGGTGAAGTGGGCTTCTTCATCAGGTAGTGAGTTGCCCATCACTAGATGTCTTCAAATTGGCAACTACTTAAGTCAGGAGGTCACAGAGGGAGGAGATTCCCATTCAGGTAGATTGGACAAGATGGGCTCAGGGTCTATACCAGCCCAAGACTGTCCTTCTCCATGGCATCCTGGGCCTCCATCTGGATTCTTCAGGGTGGGCACTGAGGATGCCTTTGGGTAGCGGAGAGGGGGAAAGGGCCATATACTCTCTGCCCTTAAGGAAGATGGCCCCATCCTAGATGTTGCAGGGTCTTTGTCCTAGCCCAGTTCTAGAGTGTTCTCAGACTGGAACCTTCAGCCCTCACTTCCAACTTTCTGTGTCCCTCACTTCACAGGAATAAATCATCTTAAGATGAGACAATTAAGAGCTGAGGAAATTTCTGGGAGTGATTTTAGGCCAATCCAAATCCTCAGTTTACAGAGGAGAATTTTGAGGCTCAGAGAAGTTCTAACCTGTGGTCCCCTGGGTAGTCAATGACAGAGTGGAGGTTCAAACCCAGAACCTGCAGCATGAAATCCCCTTTTTCTGCAACAGCCTTCTTTAGTGGTCAGAGATGGGGACCTGGCCCCCAGTAGATCACTGGAGCTTGAAGAGATGCAGCCTAGCTGTCCCTCCTCATTTTGCATCTGGGTCTGCCTGCTTCAGTCTCTCTCCTGGTTCCAATCCATCCTCCATTCAGCCACTAAAGTGATTTTCCTAAAGCGCAGGTCTGATCACATCACCCCCTATTCAGTAAATAGTGGCCCCATCACCTTCAGGTCCAAAGAGGGAAGTGACTTCCCCAAGGTCATACAGTAAATAACAAGGGCAGAATTCAAATCCAGGTTCTCCACTTCTAAAGTGCTCCTGCCTGATCTCAGGTTTGGGAGGAAATGCCCTGATGCTCCCTATGAAGAAGGGGGCTGGACAACAACTGATGTCTTAGATACAGTCCAGGAATTGCAAAGTGCTTTATTGACAAGGAGAATTCTTAAAAACAGGAGATGTAAGAAGGAAGGCCCCTTCCCAAAGACCAGATAGGGATCATGGGCTATCCCTAGGAGAGGAAGGGTGTGGGGAGCAGCCCTCTGAAGATAGAGCTCCTTCCTAGGACCATGGAGAGGGGCAGGAGAGAGGGCTGCAGAAAGGGGAGAAAGAACAGAGAGGGGGCATCTCCCTCCCAGGGAGCCCCCAGCCCCCCACGGAGGAAGCCTGTGCAAAGACGTTTACCAAGGGCAGGGGAGTGTCAAGGCTTGAGGCTTCCCAAGTGAAGCCTCCACAGCACCAGGATTCCACTTTGTGGGCACACCCACACAGCTTCACGAACAAGGCACACATGAGTGTTTTGTGCATTAGAGGCCAGGCTTCTCAGCTCTCCTGCCCTCCAGGGGAGGACATGGGGAAGAGAACTGAAGAGAACCAGCTTTGGCCTAGAGTGAGAGCCTTCCCTAACCCCCACCCACTAGAGGCTAGGCCTCAGAGCAGGGCCGGCTCCAAGAGGAGGCCAAGAAAACAGCCTAGGTTCCAAAGGATGGGAGGGAAGGCTGGAGATCATCTCCTTTCCTACCCCTAACCCCAGGGTGTCCAGTCCCCTACCCCTAGGCACCTGCTAAGGCAACAGGACCAGGAAAACAACTACTTAAAAATGAGAGTGAAAGTTGGCCCCAGAGGACGTCCCCCTCAAGCACAGAGCGGGCACCAGACCAGTTCCCATCTCCATGGGGTCAAAGCTTTGGTTTAGCTTTTGTAGACACCAGAACTCCACCAAAGAAAAGGACAATGGCAGGGGAGTGTCCAGCCAGCCTGAGCCATAGGGGCAAGTGTTCTCAATCCAGCCACTACCGGCAGCTCTCCTGACGATTCTGAAGGACCTCAATGACACTGTCGATGCCATCCTCAGGTACCTGTGGGCACAGGGGGAAGGGGGGAAAGCACCATGGACCTGCTTAAAAGGGAGGGAAATGGGGAGAGCTGTATTTGCCAAGACCGTGACCTTCTAGATGGAAGTCCATAAGATATAATCCTTTGGGGCATTGCCAGGCTGAGTGACATGGGCAAATCTCTTCATCTCTGCCCCTCTAAAACAAGAGGGTTGGACCAGACGGTCCCTTCTAACTCTGTCTGGGATGAGTATGCCCTGAATTGGTTCTGGAGTCAAGGGATGCCCCTGACCCAGGAGGGCCTGGCTTTTGGAAAGGGATCACTGGGGAAAAAGAAGACACTCACCAGGGCATGGTCAAAGTTGAAGGTACTGATGTAGTAGGCAGAGATGTCGGCAGCGGCCAGGGGCCCAGCTATCTGGGCCACAATCCCACACTCATCTGGGATAGGGAGAGAGAGGAAAGGAAGGGGGTGAAAGGAAGACAGCAGGGGACTGCTCCTTAGGCCTTGGACAAAGCCCACCACACCCACTAGCTCTGTCAGGGCAGGACAAAGCTGCTCTCGGACTCGCAGGCAGTCCTGCTTGCGCAAGTCTCTGGGACTCAGTTTTCTGCTCTGTAGAATGAATCCGGAACACTGTTCCAGCCAATGAACCTATGAAGCAGGGCGGTTCCTCCACTCCTCAGTACATCTCAAGCCTGCCTTCAGAATGTAAGATCCTGGAGGGCAGGACCATTTTGATCAGCCAAGCATTATTGAGGCACCCGCACTTGAACTGAACTCCAGAGACCTGGATCTGAATTCTACTTCTACAACCTCGCTGAGAGATCCTGGGCCAGTCACTTTCTTCCTCTTGAAAAATGAGGCATCTGGCCTTGATGACCTCCGTTTTCCTGGCCCACAGCCCCCCGCTTCCAGATTGATGCTCAGCAGTCTCTCCCCAACTCTGTGTTCCCACCAAACTGGCCTATGTTCCCTACATGATGTTCCTGTTCCCCTTTCTATCTGCCCTGGTCCCAGCTTTGCCTTTCAGAAAGTACACCTTTCTCTGATGTTTATTTAGTTCCATTTCTACCTCCTTCAACTGGACCTAGCCCAGCCACCCCAAACGTTAGACCTCCACCCAACCTTAAAATCACTTTGGATTTCATATATCTGTGAGCAACTATCCCCTAGCAGAACGTAAGCTCTCTGAGGACAGGAATGGGCTCATTTGTGTGGCTGTACTCTCAGTGGCTGGCACACAGTAGGCACTTCATGCTTGCCAAGTTGAATGGCCCAGTGCCGTTAACCACACTGTCTATGGCCATACCCATTCTCACTCCACCCCCAAACAAGCTAATCTGGTCAGGGACCTCAACCCAGACGTGTGGCTGTCAAAGACACTGGAAAGTTTTGCCTACCCTGATCACATTCCCTGCCCAGCCCAGACTTACCAAAGCCCAGGGGCTGGCCCCCGATTCGAACCATTCTCCAAAGTTCTCCACAGGAGCTGGTGAGCAACAGGTCACTGGGGAACCTGAGGGGGGAGAAGGGGGAGCTGGCACCTCCCCTTGCCCCCTAACTCATACTACTCCCTTTCCTGTGCTGGGACGGGTCTTGGGTAGGAAATCGAGAGACCTGGCTTCTGGTCCCAATTCTGCCCCAACTCACTGGATGACCGTGGATGATTGACTTCCCCTCTCTGAAAATGTTTCTCCCTCTATCATATGGGGGTTGGACTGGGTTATCCTGAAAGGCCCTCCCAGTTCCACTACTCCAGGTTCTAAGGCCCCATGCCATTCTGGGACTCCCATAGGTCTCTTTCAAGAGACCCTGGGATCTCACTTTCACTTGAGATGCAAAGGACTGGCCTGACCCAACCTAGGGTCAGAGGGCAGGGTTACCTACTTCTTCTGTGTCTCCGCATCCATGACAATAGAGATGTAGCCCTCGATCAGGGAGAAGGCAAAGAAGGGGATGGAGCCAAGGTCCAGGTCATCAGAAGCCCCCTCCTTTGAAGCACTGGGGAAGTGTGGAAAGAAGGAGGACAGAGGACAGTCAGCTCTGCCTCCCACATAGCTCCATCTCCCCTCTGAAAGGGCTGGGGGGGCCTTCAGCATGGGAGTGTGAAACAGGTGAGAAAAGGGAGGCATTATCCTAGAACTGCCTGGGTGACCTTGGGAAAGTTCCTTCCTGCCTTTATGCCTCAATTTCCGCATGTGTAAAATGATCTTTTAAATGATCTAAAAGGTCCTTTCCAGCTCTGATATTCTATGCTGTAAGGTCCCTCCCTAGCTCTTGACTTCTCTGTTCTAAAACCCCTCCCAGCCCTGACATTCCCTGTTCTAAGGCCCTTCCCACCTCTGACCTTCCGTATTCTAAGGGCCCTTCCAGACCTCACCTTTCCCCAAGCTGGACCTCAGTTTCCCCATCTGTAAAATGAGTTGGAAGGGACTGTGTATTTTATGCCCTAAGGTCTCTTCCAGTTCTGAAGTTCTACAATTCTAGTGGTTTGGTCTTCCTTTTCCTAATCTAGGCCTCAATTTCCCCATCTGGAAGACAAGGGGAAGGGAAGGGAGAGAAGTCACTTCCAGGTCCCTCCCTACCTGTGGGAGTAGAAGAGGACATCCATGAGCGTGGTGGCAATGGCAGGGAGGGTGTCAGGGTCCAGCGTGAGGATGCAGAATCTGTTCTGGGGGCTCTGGATGGGATGCATGGTGGGGCTGGGGCCTGCCTCAAGGAAGGGGAAGAGACTTGTAAATGGCCAGCCCAGGGCTAAGCCTGGCACTCTGCTGTGGCTGGGGAGGTGGCTCCACCTGGTGGTCACACAGAATGAGCCCACTGGACAAAACTTAGGACATCTGGGAGGAAAATCAAGGGTTTTCTAAGCCCCCTGAGTCAATCAGCCATTAATGTCGTGATCTTGGAGAAGTATCGCTCTGCCTCTCTAGGACAAGGCCACTTGCCCTGAAAAGCCAGGCTGGTTATCCCTGCCCTCCCAACCTTCTCCAAAGGGTATTTATGCCCTCTGGTTAATAATGCCGCAGGAGTTCATATGTTATGATTAATAGAATCACTGAACACCAAACTCCCTCCCTTCCAGAGGTGGAGGGCTACAGGTGCAGAACATGGCATACACTGTTAGATTAGATAGAGACTGGGGTAGTTTTGCTGAATTGGTTCCCCACTCCCCTCCTTGTCACAAGGGCTGGCTCTGGATGGGAGGATAAGTGATATCAATAGTGTCAGAGGCCTTTGGAAGCAGAGTCCAGCCAAAGCAGCCCCAGGGGTACACATGAAGGAATGGTGGTTCAGCAGCTCTCCCAGGCCTGCCCCCTGCCCCTGGCCTGGTGGCCCCTCACCTAGTTTGGCTTTGTGGAAGCCGTTGCTGGCATCGTCACAGGACACGGGCACGGGCTCTCCATCAACCTCCCGGTAGATGGCAAACTCCTGGGCCAGAGTGTGGATCACCACGGGCAGGTCTTGCTCCCGGACCTGCAGCCCAGAGGGGAGGCCAAGGGGTCACACCCCTCCCAAACCCTGCCTCTGCTCCCAGATTCACCCAGACCTGCAGGTACAACGTGTCTGGCTCCCACATGGACATGCGATCATACGTGTGCTCTACATGCCACATACACTCCTCGGTTTAGTCATACCTGACCTTCACATCTTTCATTCTCTCCCTCTATCTGTGTCTCTCCCTTCTCCCTGTGCCTCTCTCCCCATGCTGTCTCCCCTTCTCCCTGCGTGTCTCTCTTTCTGTCTCTCTGTGTCTCTCCTTCTACCTGCATGTCTCTCCTTCTCTGTCTCTGTGTCTCTCTCCCCGTCTTTCTGTGTCTCCCCTTCTCTGTCTCTCTGTCTCCCCTTCTCCCTGCATGTCTCTCTTGTCTCTGTGTCTCTCATCCCATCTCTCTGTCTCTGTGTGTCTCTCTCCCCACGCTGTCTCCCCTTCTCCTGTATGTCTCTCCTCTGTCTCTGTCTCTCTCATCCCATCTCTCTGTGTCTCCCCTTCTCCCTGCGTCTCCGTGTGTCTCTCCTTCTCCAGTAGCCCACTGCCCCCTCTTGGGGTAGGCAGAGTCTTGTCAAGGGGTCTGTGGGAAAAGGGCACGAGCAGACACATTCCTGTACATGCCCCAGGCCTGGAGTCTGGCCCTTCTCTCTTGCTTCTTGCATTCCTGCCCCCAAAGCCTGGCAGAATCGGGCTGAGGAAGAGAAATCCAAGGCCCTCTCTCTCTTATCAAGGCTTTGGGGGAGAAAATATCCACAACACCTCTAGACCAAATGACCTGGGATGGTCGATGACCACCCCCTCCCATCACTGCAAGTCTCACCAGGATGAAGTCTGTCTGGTAGGTGGACAACATGAGCACCGAAACATGGTGCTCGGCCAGTGGAGCAATGACCGACCGGGCAATTTTGGTGACACCAACAGCCTGAAAGTTGGTGGCTGAGCTGCTGTTGGATAGAACATTGAGTACCAGCCATGTGGCATCAGCCACCTGCAAGAACTCTGACGGGGGCAGCTCTGTGGAAAAGAGAGCAAGTCAGTGAGTGAGGGCCAGGCCTCCCCCGAACCCCACCTCCAAGACACAGCACCATCTTATAAGGGTGGAATCCCTACAGTCGGCATCAGGAGACCTTGACTCTCGGCCCAGCCACTGACCTCTGTGGGATCTCGGTCAAGTTACTTCCCCACTGAGGGCCTCCAACTCCTCAAGGGCCAGGATAATCCCTCTAGGGGTAGCACAGGGATCCAGTGGCACAGTATGTGTAGGGAACAGCATCGCCCATCACATGCACACATGTGAGCCAGCAGGATCCTATACCGGGGCCCCTGACAGAGCCTCCCCTCTGCTGTCCCAAGGATGGGTTGCCTGGGAAACAGAAGGAATTTCACTGGAGCCCTGGGCTCCGGTGCCTTCTTTGTACAGAAGAGGAACTAAGGCCCAGAAAGATTTAACAACTCATCCACAGTCACACAGAGTTGGTCACAGAACCAGGATTGGAACCCAGCACCTCTGTCTAGAAAGCAAGCAGGCTTTCCATTGTGCCATCTTGGTGGGGATTTCTGCTCTGGTACCAGTCACACTGGATGGTCCCTTCTAGCACAGTGACTCTAGGATCCAAGCAGACCTAGTCCATTTTCACACCCTAGGGTACAAACTGAGGCTGAACTTAGCCAGGAACCAGATTGTGAATCCTGGGCCACCCCTTACTTCCAGGACAGACCAGGAAGTTGGGGGCCCAGATGGCCCCAGAAAATCCTATCTCCCCCAATTCCATAATCCCAAAGCCAGGATGGTACCCTCCTACCCAGGAAGCGGCCAGGCTTCTGTGTAAGGGGTGAAGGACAAGCAGGCAGTGGGAGGGAAGTTCCCAGGCCTTGGTGCCAAGCCTCCTGGGTGCCAGCAGGGGTGGCCAGGACAACAAGCCAGCAGATGGGGAAGAGGGTGGAAGCCAGTTAGTGAGGTGACTCTACCGACCACAAGAGGGAGCCAGTGAACAAGAGAGGGGAGGCCAGGGTCCCTGTGGGCACCACGCTGACCACTTCCCCCTCAGTTAGCGCTGCCAACAGCTACCTGACCTCCCTGGTGGGAATGCAAGGGATGGGCCTGAAAGCCTGGATTCAAAGACTAGCTTTACTTCACAAGAGGTGATCTTGGACAAGTCACCTCTTTCTGAACCGTTTTGTCTTGGGAGATGAAGGACTGTTCTAACTACAAATCTATGACCTCAGACACCCTAGGAACTAGGCAGGGGGGCCCAGAGGAAAGAAGCTCAGATGCTTCGTGAAGGGAAGGGGATATGGTAGGCGAACTGAATCCTAGAGCTTGGAGGCACTGCAGTGCATCTACTCCAGCTTAAGCCAGAAAAAAAGCCCCAACAAGCAGTCACCCAGGGTGTTCTTGGGGTTCTCGAGTGACGGGGAGCTCACTACCTCCTGAGATAGCCCATCCTACTTTGGGACAGCTCTGATGTGAGGAAATCCCACTTCCAAACTGGGGAGGTGAGAGACACACCAGCAGCCTGAGCAACTTTGAACACCCTGGCCCCCAAGGGTGGGGACCTAGATGGATTGGGGAGGGTTTGCCAGAGATCGGCTGAGGTCATAGGCTCCATCCTGAGCTTGGGGAGGATGGGAGATGGGGGAAGGCGGCTAGGCCTGCATAAATGCTGCCTTTGTTGGCATCAAGGCTACCCAGGCTAGCTTCCTTCCTCTCAGCCCAAATGGACAGATCCTGACCTCTCCATGACTCTGGAATGCACACCCCACCCCCCTAAGCATCCCAAGCAGGAGAGAAGAGGAGGGCCTGAGCCTGGAGCCAGCCTAGGCAGCCATAGCTCAGTGGGAAGAGCCCATGGTTGGAGTCAGAAGCCCTGTGTTCAGAACCTGCTCTGATCTTTTATGTACTAGCCATGTGGTCTTAGGAAAGTCCCTCCCTCTCCCTCCCTGGGACTCACTTTGCTTTGTAAAATGAGGAGCTTAGAATCCTCTACGGCAGCTAGGTAGTGCTGCAGGAGACAGAATCTCCGACTTGGACATAGAAGACCTGAGTTCAAATATGACCTTGGGCATGTACTAGCTGTGAGACCCTGGGCAAGTCACTTTACACTGTTTGCCTCAGTTTCCTCATTTGTAAAAGAGAGGCTGGAGAGGAAATGGAAACCAGTCCAGAATCTTTGACAAGAAAACCCCAAATGGAATCATGAAGCGTCGTGACAACTGAAAAATGATCAAGCAACCAGGAAGATCCCTTCAGCTCCGAGCTCAGGGAAGAGCTGACTGTCTTGGCCTCTGGTCCCAGAACCTAGCACCAGATGAGTCTGGACAGTGAGCTCGGACGCTCCGCCTTGCTAGGCCTGGGGCAGCAGGCAGCACTAGAGGTGGGTGAAAGAAGAGCCAAAGAGGAAGGAGAAAGCTCAAGGGAAGAGCAGGACCAGGGCTGGACCTGGATCCCCCCTCCCCCCCAGGCCAAGGCTCATTTAGACCCCAAGGTCAGGGGGATGAGAGATCCAGAGCTGGGCAAGTCTAACCCCCTTATATAGATAAGGAAACTGTGGCCCAAGCAGGTTATTATTAATAACAATAATAGCCAGCATTTCTATATAGCACTTTACAGTTTGCATAATACTATGTTAAGCTCTTTGATCCTCAGATGACTTATCCAAAGTTGCAAGGTTACTAAGCAGAGTGAGATTTGAATCCAAGACCTGGGATTTAGAGCTAGAGGCCTCTTCATGACCATCTAGTCTAGGAGTGGGGACTCTGCAGGCTGGAGGCCATGTAGCTTTGCCAAAGGTTCCCCACCCTGATCTAGTCCAAGCTCAAAGGAAGAAACTGAGGCTTGGAAAATTTGACTGCCCAGGCTGAACTAAGGGTTAGGTTAGAGCCACGGTGTCAAATAAACCACCTACCAAGCTGCAATCTTTGCCATCGAATCAGATTAAAATTGGATTGGGAATTATTTCACAAAATAAATAAAAATACAACAGAATCAGACATGGTTTTGTAATCCAATCTGCAGCGCCCAGGGGATCTTCGGTGGCCCCCTTTCTACTTGATGACCCCTGGAAATGACACTATCCTCAGCCTCAGTGACTCACACCATTCAGGTCCCATAGCCAGTTAATGGCAGCAGGATTCAAACTCAGATCCTCAGGCTCCCTCCAGAGCATGGACTGGTTAGACAACCAATCTTAGAAGATTCTCTAGCACTGGCCAGGTCTTAGGGTCAGGGAGGAGGGAAGAGTTGTGTTTGTCCTTGATTCTCGAAGGGGACCATGACATCATGAAGAAGACAGGACTTGCAGCTGACTGATTTGAGGGAGGGAGGGCTGTGCAAGTGGTCGCCAGTCTCACTTTCTCTTCCACAGCCATCTGGGTCCGGTGTTCTGATATTCATCAGGATGACTGGAGATGGCCCAGGATGCACTGTGGGACCTTGGCCATTTTAGGCTAAGGTCGTATCACATTCTCACTTTGAGGGAGACACACCCATTCTACCAATAGGCCTCTTTAAGTAGTTACACAAGGGATGGCCCCCTTTAAATAAAAAAAAAAAAAAAAAAAAAAACCTAATTGGGAGGGGAAGACCCTCAGGGTTCCTGGGTAAAAGAGAAGCAGTTACTATTTACTATTTTGGAGGGAAAGGACCAAGCTGGGAAAGAACCAAGCTGGGAAAGACAGGAAAGGGACCTTCCCAGAACAGGCTAAGTACCCTCCCTCCCCGTTCCTAGACTCCCTCTCATTCATTTACCAAGCAATCACCTTTATTAAGCATTATGCTAAACACAGGAGATAAAAAGAAAGACAAGCAATTCCTGACCTGAGGGAGTTGTACATACCAGAAGAGGACACGACAGGTTTAAGTATGCACCCACCTCCTCTCCTCATCTGCTTTCCCAATAGAATGGGCCTTCCCTACTGCTCAATTCAAAGGAGAGATAACCTAGTCAGATGCTTCAGTTGTAGCCCCAGGTCTAGCACAGACCCATCCTTCCAGCTCAGGAAGTCTTCCTAGATGAAGGGGGCCAACTGGTAACTGAGGAAGGACAGGGCAGGGCACTGTGGTCAGGGAGGAACACGGTCAGCTGAGGAAGGACGAGTGAATTCTCCCTTTCCCCTCAATGGGCTCTGAACCAGGCCATACCAGCAACTTCTGAGCAGGACTCCAGGGACCCAAATCCCTAGCCTGAATAAGGCTAGAAGACAAGTCACAAGTATGGCGAAACAGACCAGACCCTGAAAGAGCAGATTTAGAAAAAGCCAACTATACTCATTTTCACAGTAATTGGAGAGAGAGTCAATGTTCATGACTAGGTAAAGTCAACATAATAAAAATGGCAACAGTAACAAATCTGACCTACATTATCCATCAAAGCAGCAATGGATACAATATATTCCCATGGCTGTTAGTTCTATCTGTTGAAATAACTTGTATTGCTTTGCATTTACTTGACTGTGTACATCAAATCAAAGTAAAAAATATTTTGTGGGGCAGCTAGGTGACGCAGTGGATAGAGTATCCCACTCTGGAGTTCAGAGGACCTCAGTTCTAATCTGGTATCAGAAGCTAACTAGCAGTGTTATCCTGGCCAAGTCATCTAACCTCAATTGCCTCAAAAAAAAAAGGAAAAAAATATTTCTCCAACCTTTAAATAGCTTTATAAAAGCTAATTATCATTATGTGCTAACCTCTCCCAGTAGAATATAAATTCCTCAGAGGGCAGATGTTTTATTTTTGTCTTTATAACCCCTTTAGTAGTAGAGTATGTGCTTAATAAGTATATTGAATCACTACTACTTTGCAACTGATAAGAGAGAGAAGAAAAGACTTGGAGACAGAGGACCTGGGTTCAGATCTCAACCCTGCCCCAGGGAATTCCCTATGAGACCTTGAACATGTCCCTTTCCAACTTAGGGTGTCAGTTTCTTCATTTGTAAACAGAAAGGTTTGCACCAGATGCCTTTGGAAGTTCCTCTTCACTCTAGATCTTATTCTTCTCCAGACTCCATTTGTGGTCAGTGTCTGGGACTAAGAGCCTGGGCACCTGGGACCTGCTCCTGGATGGGCCCCTTGTGGGGAAGTTAAGCCAGGCAGAAGGCGTAGGGCAAGCAGCACCCCCAAGCACTAGGCCCTAGGCCCTATCTCTGAGGTCACAACAGGAAATAGAAAGGAGGGGGGAAGGCAGGCAGCTTCCAGCTGAGGGATCAGGCTTATCTACACCACATATAGCCCACATGTAGGGTCCAGACTTGGAAAATCTTGCATTTCATCTGTCTCCATCACCTGCTGTTTCCCATTTACCCCCCAGAGCTCCCAGGCCCTCAGCTGATACTAGACTGATTGCAAGATGTCACCCTGGAGTGGAGCAGCTATTCTGTTCCCTCCCAGAGGCAGAGGTGGAGGTGGGGGACCTCTGAAAACAGCAATTATCAGAACCTTCCAGTGCCAATGTGCCTCCAAGGGGGCACAGGACATGGAGTCCAGTGGGTAACTCTTCTAGTCCAAAGTGCTTTGCTCTCTCTTAAAGTTGCCCATAGCTGTGTGCTACTATTAATATTTTACCAAAAAGGAAACTGCAATCTTGGGAAAGGAAAGTGACTTAGCCAATATCACAAAGCCACAGCAGAACTGAGATCCAAAGGGAACAGGTACCACAAGGCTGCCCCAGAATGTCCTGGATGGACACTGTCGCTCGCTCACCCCCTCTCCAGGGTACTTCCGGTCCACTCTAGGACAGCTGGGGCAGGAACCCAGGTGCTGCTCAGATCCATTTTACTGGGCCCTGCTGCGTCCACCCTTCTCTCCTGCCCCAGGCCTGGTCCACGGGTCTTAAGCATTCTGATGGCCCACACAGGCCAGCCAAGGGGCACCCCTTTGAAGAGTCTAGGGGAGAGAGCCTCAGGAGACCAGGAGGAGAAGCTGGAACCCAGTACCTTGGTATCCTTCTTCATCCAGCATTAGGGTGTAATCTTCAGGGGTTTCTGTCAGGCTGAAAAACTTGCACCTAAGGAAAAGGGACCCCCACATGAGCCAAGGCAAGGCACTCCCTCATCCCCCCTGGATCCCAAAGTCCAGAGGCAGAGGGGAGGGGGGAATGGGAAAGGAAGGGCCAGACTCAAAGAAAGTGAGTGGACTCTGCCCAGGCTCCAGTCAAGCAGAACCGACTGGGTCCTCTGGAAACCCTTGCCCATGAGGAGAGGGTGAAGGGGAATGATGGGTACAGGGGATACCGGCTGTTCCCTAAGCTCACCCCAGAATCCCCATCCTGGGGAAGAAGGCATACCAGCCAGTCCCTTCGCCATTAGTGTAGGGGAAGGAACCACTTCC
This sequence comes from Bettongia penicillata ogilbyi, assembly GCA_023548195.1. Taxonomy (NCBI): domain Eukaryota; kingdom Metazoa; phylum Chordata; class Mammalia; order Diprotodontia; family Potoroidae; genus Bettongia; species Bettongia penicillata. The sequence continues at coordinate 7,354,905 of JAJHZJ010000154.1, read as the reverse complement.
CAAGCAATTTCCCAAGAGCTGGCGACGGTGACCCCTGCTGGTACTCATCCCTCTGACCCACTGACCCAAAGAATGCTGGAGCTGGGAGGCCCCTTAGAGATGAGAACAGCTCCCAGCGTCCCACCCCCCCCATTTTACAGGAGAGCAAAGCGAGGCCCAGGGAAGGTCAGCCCGCGCCATGCAGGCCAGGTGGTGCATGAACTCAGACTTCACAGAATGCCCAAAGTGGGCTGGAAAAGCCACCATGAAGGCAGTGACGTTCAACACCGCTCCCCCCCCGCCCCACCCCCGTTAATATAGCGAGTCTAAGAACCAGGACAAGTCCAAGCAAGCTGGGGGTGGAGGAGGGGCGGCTTCGGGGCGTCTCTGGACAAGTCCCTGCAATCCCTCCGCATCTCAGTGGCCCCTTCTGTGAAGTGGGATAACAAGGGCCTGCGGAACCGGCTCGGGGATCGAAGGCGACCGTGGGCCCGGAAGGCGGGCGCGGGCGAGGTGATCACCAGCCTTACCCCCAGACCCCCCCCCAGAGCCCGGCTGGGGGAAGGGGTCCCCACCTCCGGCCTCAGCCTTACCGGCTCCGCTGGCGCAGGAAGAGCAGCTTGACAAGCGGGTGCGTGTAGAGCCAGAGTCCGGGGCGCGCGATGCTCAGCACCCGGACCCGGTGCTCCAGGATGTGCAGCTCCATCGGGGGCCCGGGCGGCCGGGGCTGGGAGCCGGGAGGGGGCCGCTGCGGCTGCGGCTGCTGCTGCTGCTTCTGCCGGGCCCCACAGCCGCCCAGCCAGCGCCAGGCCCCGGGCCCTCCTCCGCCGGAGGCTGCCCCAGCTCCGGCTCCGCTCCGCCTCGCCCCCGCCACGCCCCCTCGAAACTCCCCAGGCCACGCCCCGGCCCTCGGAACGCTGGGGTTCAGCCAATGCCCTAGCCAAAGCCTCGGGGCCACGCCCCCCGGCTGGCCCATCTGGAAGCGGGGGAAGTACCGGGGTGAGGAGGCGGGCCCCACGCGCGTCCCGCGGCCCACGCAAAGCCGCGTCCAGGAACCCCAGGAGGCTGCCCGGGAGTGGAGGGGCTCCGCGAGGCTCGGGGTGGGCAGGGTGGTCCAGGCCACACCCAGGTGGGGTGATCCAGCCTCCGGACGGTGTGGCTGGGGAAGGGAGGCAGAGAACAGACCCGGAACAGAACCGCAGCTCCGCTCTCCCAACTTACTCCGCTCAACGGAGCCACCCCGTCTCCAGTCAGGGCAGGGGCGGACTTGGGGCCACCGGGCACTAGACTCCTGGTGGAGCACGCCGACCCACCCCCTCGTCTGAGTGTGAAACCTCCCTCCCACCCAGATACAGAGGTCACAGGCCCCACGTCCTCATTTTAGGGGCTCAGAATGGGAGAAGGGTCAAAGACCCCAAAGCGCTTCCCGAGAGGTGTATCCAGGTCCCCCAGGGGCTCTTTCCAATGCTGATCCCCCTCCCCCACCTTTTCTTGGTAATTGGTAGGTTTTCCCCACCTTCCCAGAGCTCAGTCCACAGCTGATTCTAAGTGAAATGGATGAGTATCATCCATAAAGTGAAATCCAGTAGAAAAACTATAAATAAGGTAGTTTGTGTGAGAAAAATGGTATACAAGTATGTGTTTAAAGATGGGCCAGAGGTGGCAGATGGGTTGCGCCTTCAAGGACAAGGGATCTCCTATTTCACGGTTAGAAAAGGGGAAGGCATTCCAGGGTCTTCCCATTGGTTCAAGGGTAGGCAAGTACTGAATTCTGCTCTTTTCACACACAGGGTCATAAAGGCCAAACCCACTCTCCTTCCCCCAAGAATCTCCCTCTTGCCCACCCACCTCCCAGATCCCTTCCGTCAGACCCGGAGCCTAAATGTGACAGAACCAAGAAAAAATTCTTGACTCCCAGGCCAAGGATCAAATTTATGTTTGATCCCCATTAGGCTCCTTCTGCTGGCATCTGATCTCTCTATTCGTCTTTAATTGACTGTTCAAAACTTGTCTCTCATCCAGCCTCCCAGGATGCCAGAGTTTCTCCTCCTGCCCACCCCCACTCAGCAGAAGGCCTCCTCTTTGTACAAAATAAGATCTTCCTTCTTTGCTCTTTTACTTTTCCGAACCTATTATTTCATCCTTCCCTAGCCCTCCTTCATTCTCCTCAGGGATTTTATCTGATCCCATCTTCCCCTCTGAAGGACCCCCCCACCCCGAACCCCCTCGAGGGTGCAAGCCCCACCCTCTCCAGGCTCTTCCCTCTCAGCCATCAACAAATTCTCTAGTCCTCTCAGCTTCAGAACTTTCCACTTGACAGCTCCACTCCCTCAAGCTATCAGCTTCCTATCTCTCCTCCCTCCTTTCACAGCCAACTCCAAAAACTTCTGCCCTCTAAGAGACTCCCACTGTCTGATCAGTCCTGTGCAATCTGGCTTCTACCGCCCCCAGCCAAGTGAAACATCCCTTCCAAGTCTACCCAGAAGTCCCGTAGCGGGTGTGACAATGCTCTGCTCCTGCTCAGTATCTCCACCATGCCTGGCCTCCAGCGGCTATCACCCAATTCCCCTGAGGTTTCCTAGGATCCGGACCCAGAAGAGACCTCAGGGGCAGGTCTATAGGGAACAGAAGGAACAGAAATTCAGGGCCTCTGACTCAATCTCTATAGTTCTTTCCAGGGACGAAAAATTATCTTTACTTTATAGATAGCGATGCACATACTATGCATGCACAAAGCAAAGATCCCTATGACCAAGTTTGCCCAGAGCACTGATCTCATACTTATTGAAAACCTCATTTTCTTTCCTCTTCCTAACCAATTTCTATGAATCCAACTCAGTCCTGTTGTCTTCCAGTTTTCCAGGTTCTAAGTCCTCTATGAATCCACCATGTTCCCCCACCCACTGGACGCCTCTCATCTGTTTAGTTGACCATTGTACCTCTCCATCTCTCAGGGGCACCCCTCTTAACCCAATGACACCAGTTCAAACCTATATGAAGTCTGGCGTATCTAAAGAGGGTGAGCATCCTCTCGGGCAAGGACTTGCCAAGTGGCCATTCATCCAACCACCTTTGGTGCCCACCTGCCACTCAACTGTCACTTGCGACTCCAAGAAGCATGTACAGGGGCCACATCCCAGTAAAGCCATCTCAGCAAACAGGTTAAACCCGGTTGAGAGCTTCAATCACATCAGGGAGTCAGAATGTCCACCCAAGTATGCGAAAACTCCACTCCCCCCAAATCCCCAAAAAGCAGGCACTGTGGAACTCAGCTGTGGCAAGTAAGACTTCCCCGAAGAATGGCTCGATGAGAGAACAATTTGTTCTAAAGATGAAGTGAAGCACTTAAGAGCTTGGTCTCTGCTTGTCTTCTCGATTTTTGTCCTGCCCCTGGACCCCGACAACTCAGGGAGTGTGGTTGACCACTTTGTGCCTGTCTGCTTCACTTAAATCCAATTCACATGGAGGTCATCACTCTGTGATGTCACTGGTCCTTTAAAAAATAGACCAGTCTCAGAGCTATTACAATAGTCTCCTCACTGGCTTCCCTGCCTCCAGCCTCTAAATCTCCCTCCATGTCTTAAAGATAATCACTAGGACTCCACTGCTTTCCTAATTCTGAATTCTGGGATGAAATATACATTCCTTGGGTTGAATATCTTTCCCAACTAGCCCCAGTCTACCTGTTTATGCATCCTCTGTCCAAACCCTCCATTCCAGACAAAATGACCTGTTCTGCACTTTCCCCGGAATTGGATAATCTCTCTTCAGTCTTTGCAATGGCTCTATCTATCCTGCATGCTTAGGACTTACTTCCAATTGACCTCCACCTCATAAGAAGCCTTTGTGAAGATAAAAATGAGATGATTCTGCATATAATCAGCACTTAACCCATCTCCTAGTTTTCCTGATCCCAATTATTTATTGATCTGCGTAGCTGTTACTCCAGCAACTTATATGTGAGTCAATCTCACTCTTCACAACCTGGATCTAACCTACCTTTTCAGCTCCAAACTGACTTTCTGGTTGCTCCAGACATAACCCCCAACTCCAATGATCCGTTTTTACCCAGGCTTTCTTCCCCACCTGGAAAATTCTACCTCCTCACCCTTTTTTCACATGCCATGTTCTCCCAGATGTCTCTGCTAGTCCCCCAACTTATACTTTCTGCTTCACCCCTCCCCCACACCCAACCACCTTGTATCCCAGAATCCTCTGCTGTACAGTTTACCCCAAAAGTCTGGGTGACATTTTAAAGTTTTACTAGGCTAAAACTGCACTAAGACTTTTGGGACACCTGTCTATGTTTCCCCACTATTTTGAGCAGGGCTTGCCTCACTTCTTGCCTTTGTATCTCCAATGACATAGCAGTGACCAGAACATAAAAAAATGATTCATAAATTTGTCAACTGATGGAACAATGTATTAATAATCCCATTATCCTCAGTGGAATAGTTCATTGAAGACAGAGACTTTCCTGTTTTTGTCCTTGTGTCCCCAATAGTTGACATGGTAGGAGCTTCATAAATGAATCGAAGGATGGGGCCAACAGGGGTAACAGTATCCAAGATGCCTGGAGGTCCTAATTCTCATCTGCAGATCCAGATTTAGGGTCACTGTGGATGGGAGCATGTTTATGGTCCATTCCCAAGACCAGTTTCTATACCCAAACCCCACCTCATGGATTGGACATCTAATTGGACTTAGGGATAAAAGCATGTTGCTTGGCTTTTCCCACTAGTTGCCAGGTTCCCTCCACTGGGTCCAAAAGGCTCCTCCACCAGGCTCCCACTTTTCCCAGGGGGTGTCCAGGCTGAGGGTTGTCTGTTGGCCCCAGCTGCTCACAACAGGGCATTCTGTCAGTCTCAGCATGGGTGGGTGTGTAGGTTCTGCCATGATGGGTTGTTGCATAGTCTGGGTCATGGGCTGCTGCATAGTCTGGGTAATGGGCTGCTGGATAGTCTGGGTCATGGGCTGCTGGATAGTCTGGGTCATGGGCTGCTGGATAGTCTGGGTCATGGGCTGCTGGATAGTCTGGGTCATGGGCTGCTGGATAGTTTGAGTCATGGGCTGCTGGATAGTCTGGGTCATGGGCTGCTGCACAGTCTGGGCCATTGGATGATATGTAGACTGGATCATGGGCTGATATGTAGACTGGATCATGGGCTGATATGTAGACTGAGTAATGGGCTGATACGCAGACTGAGTAATGGGCTGATACGTAGACTGAGTTATGAGCTGATATATTGGCTGGGTCATGGGTTGGTACATAGACTGAGTCACAGGCTGCTGAATAGACTGATGGATGGACCCCAGGATGGGAGGCCACATATGTTGATTTACAGATTCTGGCACAGGCTGGTGCATGAGGTGCCCCATGGTTTCTGGCCTGGATGGTTGCCTGGGCTCCAGCTGCACAGGCTGCTGCCTGGGCTCCACTTGCACAGGCTGCTGCCTGGACTCTGGGATGGGCTCTTGCCTAGGTGGCTTGGTGGGATCCCATGTGGTTTCTTTCTTAGTCTGCTCTATGACTTTCGGGACAGGACTCTTCAGAATCTGTTTCATGGTTTCAGCTGTCTCCATGGGCTCCTTATCATCGTGGTCATGGCTGTCACCCCCACTGTCACCTACAGTGTCTGCTGCAACCACCTGGGGGCACATGGAGAAGAGGAGGGTCACAGAAGATAGAAGGACTAAGGAAGGAGGGAGTCAGGGTAAAACTGGACAACCACTGGTCAGGGAGCAGGCATCATTTGAGAACCCAGGCACCCAACAGCCCTTCTGCTAACCCTACACTGCTGGACCGAACTCTAGAAAATGCTGTGAAGTAAAAGGAAGGGGTATATCTGTGGACCTCTGATGGGGCTTACAGGACACCTCACAGGGATCATGGTTCCAGAGACTCAGACCCAGAAGGGAGCCAAGAGGTCAGTCCAACCCTGCCACTGCAACGTTGAGGAAACACAGACTAAGGGATGGAAGATCCCAAGAAGAGATATGAATCTAGGCCACAGCACTGACCCAGGGCACACAGAGGGCATAGGAGGCCTCAGGGCTCAGATCAAGTCCTCCTGGTCCTATACCCTCAGGCCACACACCCTGGGTTTGGGTCATTTCTTAGGGCCCCAGGGTTGGGGAGGAGGCAGGAGCACAAAGGACTCACAGCAGGCAGAACCAGCGAGCAAGGAGAGAAAGCAGAGCAGGACCTGGGAAACAGTCAAGAGAGGGAGCCTGCAGCCAAGGAGCAGACAGGAGAGACCGAGGACCAGCACTCACATCGAAGTGGGAGGGCACATCTTGGGGGGCCCTGGGCTTGCGGCCATACAGGAGCTGGAAGGGGCTTTTCCTTTTGTTCTTTGTCACCGCAGTCCTCAGGGAGAACAGGGCTTTGTCCAGGACGCAATCCCACTTCTCAAGATCTCCCTTTACCAGGCTCCACAGAGTCCTGAAAGCAACAGAGCCACGGGAATGGACACTCCCACCCTCTACGTCCTTGAAGCTCCAAGTGATCCCAAAGCAGGAAACCTTCAGTTCAACATTCCCCTCTCCTCCTACCTCAGTTTTACAAATAAAGAAACTGAAGGCCCCAAAAAGGAGTGCTGTGCTACATGTCCCTGGTTATACAGCTAGTGGAATCTTCTGGTCCCTAGTCCAGGACTGTCTCCATCACAACCCCCTGCCAGTCTCCATGAGTGACATTCTTCCCCTTTGGGCACCATAGCCCTAAAGCCCAGGACAGGCTTAGTCAAGCTGAGCCCTAGTCATGACCAGGCTGGCCCCTATCTTTTCAAATTCCCTCCCATCTCATTGTGAGGGGGCAGTAGGGAGCCTGGGTGCCAGTCCCAGTTCTGCCACTTGGGACTCAATTTCTCCTATAGATAAGGACAATCTCTATTCTCCCTCCCTGGCTTCTCTGCTGGCTGCAGGTCTGGTGGGGCCAGGTCATTGGGTCAGCCAGTCCTCACCTCCTAATAGAGCTGGAGGTCAAGGACAAGATGCTGTTAATCTTTGGCTGAAACGCGGACATGACGATGTCTAGCTTGCCAAGGGGCACTCCCAAGCCCTGAAGCTGGCGCTGGAGGCTCCGATTCACCTGTAGGCAAGAGGGGTCATTGTAGAGGAGACACAAAGACCTGAGAAGGTGGGCTTGGAAGGAGGAGGTCATGGATGCTGGGAGAGAGGGAGCTGGAAGATGAAAGGGGACACCTTAGAATCTAGGACAGGAAATGAAGATCTGAGGCTGGGTAGAGGGGCTTGAGAAGGCGGAGGAAGCAGCCTACCACCAGCCTGTTCTGTTCTATAAAGGGGCGGGGTATCCTTACCTGGCTCACAAATGGAACTCTAAGAGTAGTGACCAGGAGCTGGGGGCGGCCGAATCGGAGAAGGAAGGGAATCAGTGCCCAGGCCACTTCCACGGGATTTTGTTCTTTCAATGGTGAGGCCTCCACCCAGCGTGAGTAAGCATCCACAGACAAAAGGATGAAACGGAAGCCGTTGGAGGTCTCCACTAGGGGCCCCACTAGGCCGAGGCCCACCTGCTCAAAAGCCTGAGTGACCTGAGGTGGAAAAGACCAGGACAGCCATCATGGAAAGATCCCAGAAGGCCTCAAAGCTATTGCTCTGGGAGCTAGGGGCTGGTGCACAGGAGCAAGGGTGGGCAGACATCAAAGGATGAATACCAGCTACGCCCCAAGCTTGCCAAGATTTCCAAATCCATTACTGGAGGAAATGAGAGGAACTTGGTCTCTTGGCTCATGCAGTACAAGGATGGATCCAACTGTCAACCAGCTGGGCTTGGAGTCAAGAAGACCCAAGTTCAAATCTAGACCCTGGGCAAGCCACTTAATCTTGTCTGCCTGGATTTCCTTAACTCTAAATTGGGGATCATCACAACACCTCCCTCCCAGAGTTCTTGTGAAGCTCAAAGGGGATATCTGCAAAGTCCTTAGCATAGTATCTGACCCGGAGGAAGTGCTAGATTAATGCTCATTCCCTCCCCTTTCCTGCCCCTCCCTCCAACTGTCCCCAACCCCTCCACTCACCTCTTCAACCTGAAGCACAGGCAGGGGATCCTTGTTCCTGTGACTCTTAGAGACACCCTGGAGAGAAGAGACTGTCCATCTGTCTGTCCATCCCAGACCCCGTCACAGCAGGACCCACAGGAGCAGAGACATCATGCTACTGACTCTTTTTTGGGCTAATCCACCCCCCTCACTTTCATGGATGGGGAAACTGAGGACTAGAGAGGGCAAGCTAAGAAATGGCAGAGCAGACCCTCAATGCCAGATTCTGCTCTATCACTTCAGAGGGAAGGGAAGTCCAGAGAGGACTGACTGGACCCTGAGCCCAAGATGGCAATCTGGCTGCCCTTCCCCCAATCCCTGCTCACTTGACTCCCCTAGGACTGTTACCTGAATAGGCAGAGACTTCTCCAAGCGTGGCTTCTGATAACAGTTACATTGCCTGACCTGTGGGGACAGGGATGAGGCCACTGGAGATCGGCCAAACTTAGACTCCTTCCCATACCCCACCTACTACCAGGGAATGCCAACCAGTCGAGACTCTGGAATTCTTGACCAGACTGAAAGGGGGAAAGCCTCACAAGAGAATCCCCCTAAAGTCTAACCCTTTCTCTTTAAAAGAGAGTCCTTCCACCCCCACTCTCTCCCTTAATCCCTTGAAGTAATGTTGGCCAGGGGCCCAAGGAGGAAGACCAGCCTATTAAGCAGTGTGGGAGGATAGTGTGAAGGCCCCTCCGTGGGTGGGGAACCAGTGAGTGTGTTAGAGCAAGTCTCTTCTCTAAGACCTCAGTTTTCCTCTTCTGTAAAATGGATTGCTTGCATGAACCTCAAGGATAACCTCCTAGAAAAAAAAGACCCTGTATGGAAAAAAATATTCATAGCGGCACTTTTTGTGATCAATGAGGCCTGGAAACAAAGTGGGCACCTATTGTTTGGGGGATTGGTACAAAATGCAACTAATAAATACCCATAAGGAACCTTGGGTAGACTTATGCGAAGGGACTCATGTCTGCATTCATGAGATGCAGAGGGAAGGAAGCAGAACCAGGAACTATACTTGCAATGATTGCAAGGAAAGGGAGGAAGTATTATATTAAGTGCCTACTGTGTGCCTGGCACTGTGGTAGGCCCTTTGTACAAATACGATCTCACTGAATTTTCACAAGACTGGGAAACAGGGAGTGCCCAGTTTAAAAGGACAGAACATGGAATGAAAATGATCCCAGCAGGGAGGAGGGAAACCACAACCCTCCTGGATTTTCCTCTTATCTCCCTTGATGGCTAACAGCATATCTAGACAGAGAGGAATGTTATGCAAAAGAAAAAGCCAGAGAATGAGAAGGCTGGAAAGTTCCACTGTTAGAACTGAAAGACTCCTTCATTTTACAGGTGAGAAAACTGAGGGTCAGGTAGATGAAGTGACTTTCCCAAGGTCATACAGGAAAACAAGCTGCTGGGGCAGGACGGGAGTCCCAATCTTTAGGGTTTCTCCTTCCTGGGAAGAGCCTGCCCCCTGCCCTGCCCCAGGGCCCATCTTCAACTGACCCACTTGGTGACATCTTGGTCGAGGGTGGGCCAGTAGTAGCTAAAGGAAACCTTCTTTTTGGTTTCCTGCAATGTGCAATGGAGGCCTGAGGAGGTGACATGGGCCTGCTTCACAAACTCCTGGCGGTCCTTCCGGTCCAACACTACCAGCAGCTTCTTGCCAGGACGAATGAGCATAAGATTGTGGCCTGGAGATAAGACATGCGGAATTGGTTAGCCTAGTTCTCCAAGAGCCATGCCCCCATCTGAAAGGGAGACCCAGATTCCTGCCGTGGAAAGAAGCATCCACCCCTCCTCCCTCCATGACCCAGACCCCTTCCCCAAGGGAAGGAACCACCTATCTAAGGGAGTGACCCCAGGCCCTTCCCCTGGGAAAGGAACCCTCCCCCCATACTTAAGGTAATGACTCAGACCCTTCCCTAGGGAGGGAGCTCCCATGAGGGGGAAGGCAGTCAGCTCCAGCCTTCAGGGTGACCCCTCCCACATTCATCCAGACAGAGGGGTGGATAATAACTGCCCTATATGCTAGAAAGAATGCTGGACTAAGAACCAGTATGTCTGAGTTCAAATACAGCCCCTGTATCGGGTAACCTTGTCCATTAGCTGGGCTTGGCTTCACTTTTCTTATGGATAAAAATGAACAGGCTTGGCAATTTCTATGAAAAATCCCTTCTACCTCTAAACCTATACATCTATGGTCATTCAGTGAGTAGCAGAGTTCCTGATGCTACAAAGTCCTCAGTCTGGTGGGAAAACACCACAGATAGCATGCAAAACCATTAGATCAGTGAGAGATAACTGTTGTCAGGTTGTGTCCAACTCTCCGTGGGGAGTCTTTTTTTGCCATTTCCTTCTGACTCATTTTACAAATGAGGAAACGGAGGCAAACAGGGTGTGCCCAGGGTCACGTAGCTAGTGTCTGAGGCCAGATTTGAACTCAGGCAGATAAATTTTCCTGATTCCCAGCCCAGTGCTCTATGGCACCTCCTAGGTGCCATAAATCAGGAGGGGGGGATGGAGTGTTCAAATCCAGTTTCTAATGTTTATTACTTGTATCCTCCCCAGACAAGTGACTTCACTTCCCTGGGCCTCAGTTTCCTCATCTGTAAAATGAGGGTTGAAGATGGCCTCTTTAGCTCTCAATCAAGGTTCCCTATTATTTAGCCATTAAGAAGCTGCTGATGCCTAGGTAGGGAGTCCTAGTTCACTTGAATGGTAGATCAGAAAGCCAGATTGCCAGGATGGGAAGAAATGGGGTAAGTTTTTCTAAGAATATACCTGCAGGAGGGAGGAGAAACAAAGGAAGAGGGACTGCATGGATGCCCGGGTTTTGAGTAAAGGTTTTCAAGGACAGGGAAGATCTAGGCAGAGGTAACAGGTAAGGATGGAGTGGTGAGCCCTCAGAGAAAATATTAAGGGGAAATTAAAAGCCCTTAGGACCTGACTGCTTCAAGGCTCAGATGAGATGCTAAAACCCTAGAGAACTGTGGCTTCTTAATCTTGCCCAGATGAAGGAACAGAGAGGGATGGCCCTCAAGGAGGCAGCCCTCCATCTGGGGGGGTACCTAGAGAATCCACGTTTCAGAACTCAGCCAGGAGAGGATGCAAAAGATGCTGGAGCACCAGGCGCAGTCAGGGAAGGGAATGAGAACAACTCATTTCCTAAATGCTTTCCTTAAGAGCTTTACATATGTTAACAGATTCCATCTTCACAACAAGGGGAGTAAGATGCTATTATTATGCCTTTTTTTTACAGATGGGGAACCTGAAGCCAAGAGGTCATGGGTCACAGGCAGCCAGCAGCGTTCCCCCTCTGGCCTTGCTGGGGACACAAAAGTGGGCTTTTCTCCTATTTTCAGCTGATGGGCAGTGGGAAGGGGGAGAGCTGGGATGGGGGAGAGGAAGTATGCGGGATTCCAACAATCTGAGAGCATAAAATTTGAAGTGACTCCAACCATTCCAAGAGAAGACAATATTCTAAGAGGAGAAAGCAGGAGTGGGATAGAGAAACTGCCAGTGGTGGGAAGGAGACAAGATGACAGAGGTTTGGGAAGGGTGAGATGGACCAAGGGGAGGTTGTGGCCTTCAGAGAGGGGAGTTTCAGCACTCTACATCATGGAAGTCCCAATTGTGATGAGGATGTGGTCAAAGTCAAGGGGAACTGAGGAGACTACATCACCTCCAATCTGGTCTATTACAATAATTGCCAGCCTGTAGGTCTCCCTGGCCTCAGCCCGTCCTTCACTTGGCTCAGTGCTGGTCTGACCATGTTACACTGCCCCCATCTCCTCATTGGTCAAACTCCAGCCATCCTCCGGGAGAACCTATCCTAATACCTCCGGGATCAAACATCAATCCACCATATCCCCTTATCTAGATGACAGAATCGAGAGTTGGAGGAGACACCACTATCATTCAGGCCAGGAGAGCTTGACCTTTTTTGTGTGTGTGTTGAGGTAGATGGAGCCCTCTGCGGGCCATTTAGGGACTGGGACCCCTTCTCGGAATAATAAATAAAGTTGTCAAAACATTATGAAAACCTATTTGATCTAAGCCATATGGTATATGGAAAGAATCCCCACAGTCACATGACAATCGGTGCCCATTCTCAGCTGGTAGACCTTCAAGGTGAAGGGACCTGCCCAGGAAACTCAAGGAGGGGAATACTCCCAGATACTAGCGGTGGTGTAAGGGGCCTCCAAGGCCCTGCTGAATCCAAAGCTACGCCCCACAGATCCCCTAAAATTGAAGGACAGGAAGGGCGAGGACCTCATGGTAGCCAGCAGGGAGAGTAAAGGCGGATCTACTTTTTAAAAAGGGCCTTGCCCTGCCCCCTACACACCCAGAGCTATTCAGTTAACCGAGGGGACAGGAGGGCTGTACCTGCAGACTGAGGAGGTCCTTTCCAGCTCTGAAGATAAATGAAATTATAATAATCCTCCCGGATCCCCAAGGAGGAGGGGCAGACCTAGCTCCCGACCCTCACTCAGTCCCAGAAATTGGCATTTGAAATTAGAGGAGCTGCATCCAAGCTGGGCCGCTTCGAATCTGAGTTTGCTGGCTTTCTGCCTCCACATCTCAGCAGAATCACCATCTTCTAGAATTTCCTCACCACCAACCCCGCTTCCAGTATGTTACAAACTTTCTGTCCTATCAGGCTCCCTCTCACTGATTCCTCCACACAGAAAAACTTTGGCTCTGGTCTCCGGTAGCTCCCCATTGTTCTTAAGATGAGAGCCTGTGTGGCATTTAGAACCCTTGCCCAGTCGCCTCCAGTCCACCTTTCGAGGTGGATTTCACACATTCTCCCTCCCAGCCAGGCCTCCCCAGCTACCGCTACTTCTCCCCTCCCTCGAGTCGCTCGGACCGCCAGGGCTTAATCTACGATTTTACGCCCCCACCCACCCACCCACCCCCGCAGGAAGCCCCGAAGCCCAAGAGATTAGTCTCGGTCTGGGATCCACCCGCTGAAACGCCGGGAGCGCAAGTGGATAATCCGCAGCCTCCCAGCTCACCTTCCAAAGCGAAGTTCTGGGCCCGTCTGCGAAAGTCGCGCTTCTGCGTAGGGGTCACCAGGTGATCCGGTAGGGACCCGTCCTCCAGGAACTTTTGGACTTCGAGAATCTTGTGGTCCATGGCTGGCCTTCAGGGATGGCTGTGGAGAAGGATGCGCGCAGTAAGCAAGGTCGGGTCCTGGGCCTCTGTCCTTCGGCCCCGGGCCAGGGGTCTGGATTCGAGTCCCGCCTAGGCCACTAAAATATGGCGTGACCTGGGCCTTAGGGGCTACATGGGTGAAAATTGGAGAGCGGTGAGGCGTTCGATGACCTTCCCAGCCCTGTCCGGCGGGCCCAAAGGAACCGAGAGTTCCTGAGGTCTAGGACGGAGGAAGGGAGGGCAAGGTGTGTAGAGGGGTGAGAGGAGGGGCTAAAAATTCCAAGAAGCACGCCCCTCCCCTTCCCACTCCCTGGGCCGGCTCTGCCCGAGAGAATGGAGGTGGTGGTCTAGGGTAGGAGAGCTGGCGAACGCCTACCGACTCTCCCCCTTCCCATTCGGGAAGGCCAGAGAGGCTCCCATTGGCTCAAGCACACGCGGGACCCTCGAGGCTGGGAAAGACCCTCCCCCCCACTCACACCTTCTTTGAGCATCCTGGCGGGACTTGAGCGTGGGGGGAGGGGAGAGGTCTCCCTATCTTTGACCCTCTCTTCCCTCCCGCTCCTCTGGGAGGGCAGATGCTCCTTCCCCAGTAAATAAATTAACTTGCTGTACCAGGCTTTGTGCTAAGCGCTGAAAAGAAATAAAAGTTTCTGCCCTGAAGGAGTTTACCTAAAAGGGAAAGGCAGCTGAAGCGGGGAGGGACGAGGGGGAGGAAAAGATGACCCAGTGGTAGCTGGGTGAAAAAGAGTAGGGCAGCCAGGTGAGACATGAGATGTCCTGGCCCAGGCTCCCTCCTTAAATGGAAACTTTGGAGTTCACGGGCAGACACTCCAATGGAGGACAGAAGGTGGTGAAGACATTGGGTCCCAAGGTTCATGGGATCTCCTATCCCAAAGGTAATAGGGAGCCCCTGAACTTTACTGAGTAGGATTTGAACTCAGGCCAGCCCAGCGCCCTATCCACTGCCCACCAGCCCTGTTCTAAATAGGTGACTGAATCCTATCTATTCGGCAATAATCCTGCTCGGAGAGTGAAACCATTCGTTAAGGGGTGCACGTTTCAGTGGTTTGGGTGGACGGCTCTTTGGGATTCCCATTTGGTGATCTCAGGGTGCCCTTCCAGCTGCGAGATTCTGGGACCACCCCCTCCTCTGCAAGCCTCTCTTTTTCTCCTATAACTCTCACTCCCCATATGGAAACCTGGCCATCACAGGACTATGTGGAGACCTAGATCTGACATTGAGCATGAGATCCAGAGGCCAGTGGGTCCCTTACAGGATCCCACTCCTTCAGTTTTCTCATCTGTAAAATGGACTTCATAAACACTCACTCTACCTCCCCATATTTGCAAACTCCAATAGTGAGATGGATGAGTGCCATGTTTTGAGGGAAGGAATTTGAAAATATGGTGTATTTTGGAAATCTCTGTATTTTGGAAATCCCTGGGGTTTTCTGGATTTCCGGAAACCCTCTTTACATATGCATATGAGCAGATGATTTTAAAGAGTTGCTTGGGGCAGCTAGGTGGGGCTTTGAGCCTTGGGCCAGGAGTCCGGAAGACCTGAGTTTGAATTCAACCTCAAACGCTAGCTGTGTGACCCTGGACAAGTCTTTTATCCCTTTTCCCCTTAGTTCTTCTTCTGGTAAAGAGTCAGAGAAGGAAATGGCAAACCACTCAAGTATCTTTGCCAAGAAAACGCTAAATAAAGTGTCAGATGTGACCGAATGTGACTAAAGGGGTCAAAGGTTAAAATCACTTAGCCAGTAAATGTCAGAGACTGAATTTGAACCCATACCTTTCCACCTTTCCATCATCTCTGTGTCTGTGCCTATATTCCTCTGTGGCTCCTAGCCTCCCTAGATCGAGAGGGCCTGGGGAACAGGGCCTGAGCCCCTGTGTTGAGGCTGTAAATTGGCTACACATGTTCAGGCATCCTGCTCTAAAGGGATGTGCTAGCTTTGGGCAGGGAGTCACACGAGGCAACCAGCTAGTTAGCTTGCTGTGTGATCCTGGGCTAGTCTCTGGGCCTCCAAGGAAATAGGGGCCAGAAGCCTGCCCCCAGCCCTGCCCTCCCCAGGATTATAGTACACAGTAAAGCATTATTAAATGTTAGTCCTTAACAGTTTTGTACCAGTGGCTGGCAGCCTGGTCCTTCCCTCTCTCCTTCCTCCTTCCTTCCCTCCCTCCTTCTATCCCAGGAGCTTTTCCCCTACTTGGGAGTGGGCCCAGGTCTGCTCGCCCTGGCCTGCCCTCCCCCCAAGCCAGTTCTGAGGAAAGGATCCAGCCTGGCTGGGCTTCACCTAGCTGCCAGTCTCTCCTCCTCATAGCCTCCCTGTAAACAGGGCCAAACGCCAGCCTGGGCCCCTAGTTCTCCCTGACCCCAGCTCCACACAGTTCCTGTGAAGCATTGTATTGGTCGAGCCTCTCATCCGGGCCCCTGCATGCCCCTATCCCAAGGGAAGACTTAGGGGAAGAGAAGAGGGACCGCTCAGGAGAGCTGAAGGGAGCGTGTGATAATGGCAGTTACTTCTGCTTCCCAAAGCCTTAGTGGCTTCAGCTGTAAAATGGGGTAAGCATGCAGGCACTGCATACCTGCCTTAGAGGGTCTTCCAGGAAAGAGGGTGGAGAGGGATGAGTTGGGGGTGAGGGTGGGGGTAGGACAGAGACCATCAATCAAATCCAACCCCCTTGTTTTGATAGATGGGGAAACTGAGGGACAGAAAACGTGAGGTGACAGTTGAGTCCTTCCTCTCATGCCATGGTGGGGGCGGTGTCTTTCCCATATCTCAGGTGGGGCAGCCTGAGCCCATGTTCCAGGGCCATGAGTGTAGGACGTGTGGATTTTAGGAGAGGGAGAGGCTGGAGCAGAATGGGATGTGGGGGCTGCAAGAGGCCCCAGCAGAGAGTCGGAGCTCATTCCTCAGCCTCCTGGATGGTGGCCTGCCCTTCATCTCCACTAGGGTCTTAGCCAGAGGGGAAGAGGCAGTGGGCCCAGACTGGGTGGCATCTGGCATTTCCCAAGGTGGCATCTGCCCAGGGCCTAGACTAGAAGGGGATTGGGGGAGGGTGGTGCTATTGTGTTTCTGAAGAGCTGGGATGAGAGCCTGATCGGGACAGAGATGGAAGGAAAAGCTGGCCAGGGCCCCTGACAGAGGCTGCCTCTCCCTGCCCCCGCCTTCGGGCCTCCCCTTCTAGGATGAAAAGAAACCCCCTGTGGAGGGAAAGGGGCAGGCGCTCCCCCCACCCTGCTCCCCTTTCCCAGGGCCCAGGCCTGTGGCTGTGATCCAGGAGCGGCTATTGTTTGGCTGGAAGCTGCTTCCTCCGAGAGAAGGCTGATTCCAGGGACGCCATGTCCTAGCCCAGCCCCTGTCTTCCCTCCTGCTCCCAGTTCTTGGCCAAACTACCTGATCCGCTCTTTGGGTGGGGAAAAGGGAAGCCAAGCAAATTCCCAAACTGCCCGGGCTAGGGTACCCATGTCCCACTCCTCAGCACCCCCAGCTCCCCAAAAGCTTGTTGGGTGAGTGCCCGCGACGCCAGCCCACCTACCAAGCTCCAGGAGAGATTCATCCAGCCCAGGGAACCCTCCGGGCTCCGACCCTATTGTCCTGGTGGGCAGGCTGATTCCCACCCAAACACACACACCCCACCCAGAGAAACTGAGGCACAGGCAAGGGAAATGACCAACTCTTACCAGCAGAGGAAGGAAGGAAGCCTGGCTCTTTAAGGATCTAATTCTTGGAAATTCAGGTGGGGGTGGGTGGGTCTGGGAGACCTTTGGAGTCTGACTCTTGCCCTCAGGGTCTTGGCTCCTTCTAATGGAGATGATTAGATTGGAAGTGGGGGAGGGGAGAGAGGAAATAACTGAATAAAAGAAAGCTCTTTAAAAAAACTGAGTGGGGAGAAGGGAGAGATATCTTCTGTCTAAACCGGTAAATCATTCCTAGAGATAGGAGAGTCCACACTCCCTGCTTCCTATACACGAACTGAGTGAGGCTGAGCCTCAGAATGCTAGAGAACCCCCCCTTCCCCTTCCAGGCCAGGCTCTGGGTAAGATGTGAGGGCCCAGGAAGAGACCTTGGCAAGAGGCCCCTTCCCGACCTTGGCAAAGTTGGCAAAATGGATTAAAGGAGGAGGCCTTCCTGGGCAACTGCCTTAGCCTTGATTGACTGTTTTCTCATCTGTAAAATGGGGATAAAAATAGCACCTCCCTCTTAGAATTGTTGGAAAGATGAAAAAAGAAGGCAGCATTTGAAAGCTGCTGAGCAAACCTCAAAGCACCATCTTAGGGTTGGAGGCCCAACCTGCTCCCACCTCGGTCGGACGCTTGGTTGAGGCCCTCAGAAAGTTGGGGTAGGGGCCAGACCTCACCAGCCTTCCCTCAGCCTCCAGGAAGAATTTATGGGATTCGCTAAAGACCCAGCTGTTTCCTATTCCCTCTCCACCCCATATCTGGTGGGCTCTTCCCCAAGAAATTATTCTCATCTTTGACTAGACCTTGCATTTGCTTATCTGCATTCCAGCTGTATAGAAGCCTCCAGAGGGTCAGGGCTAAACCCTGTTCTCTCTGTTATTTTTGTGTCCCTGGGGCCTGGCACTTAGTAACTCCGCTACCCATTAGATAGTGAGCTCCCCAGAAGGCTGGGACTGTTTCTGCCTTTTCTTTGTAAACTGGAGCGCACTTAATAAACACTTCTTGATTGACTAATAAATGGTAAATGCACTGGAGCTAAGTATGGTTGGTAGGCACTTAATGTCTGTTAAATGATCGACTGATCAGTGCCAAGGTCCCAGAATTGAAATTCCCAGCTTGACTTCCTTCCCTGGATTTGAGCTTTCAGCTCTAGGGCCTTGGGGGAGAACCCTAAATTTGGAGAGGAGAAAGGTGGAGGAGGGGGCGGAAGGACATTCATTCACTCTCCAAATCGTATTCATTCACTCCTTGTACTCCAGCGTTTTTGGTGGCAGAAAAAAAGCAAATTTTCAAGTCATTTACATGCAGGCTGCTGGGTGAAGGAGCTTAGTGCGGGGGTGAGTTGAAATTTCTGTCTCTGAAGTCCCCTGGGGGGGATTTGGCAGATTTTCGGGCTGTTTTGTTTTGTTTGCAGAGGAAGGGTGGGGAGTGTGGAGATCTTACTGCAGAGCACTCAAACTTATCCTAGCTTTCCGACTGTAGGGACACACATCGAGGACGCAGCAACTACCATAAAATCTACCTTGGAATTTGCAGGACCTTGGAGCACTATTAATAATGACAGGCAGCAATTATATAATGCCTTAAGGCTTACAAAGTGCTTCTCATATGTCAATCAACAGGCATTTATTAATCACCTACTATGTGCTAAGCACTGGACACACCAAGAAAACCAAAGTTTTCTTTATAAAAAGGCAAAAACAGCCCATGTCTTCTATGAGCTCATGGTCTGATGGGGGAGACTCCATGCAAACAACCATGTACAAACAAGCTGTAGACAGAACAAAGTGGGGGTAATAGAAAAGCCCTAACTTTGTTAGGGGACTCATCTTCCTGAGTTCAAATCCAGCCTCAGACACGTGCTAGCTGGGTAACCCTGGGCAAGTCACTTCACTGTTTGCCTCAGTTTCTCATCTATGGTTGTGGTTGTTGCCCTTCGTTTTCAAAGAGAACCAAGATGACATCACCATGATAAAGTGAAGGTTCAGTGTGTCCAACTGTGGCTCATCAGACCGATATGAGCTCAGAATGCTCTACCACAGGTTGGGCACAGATAGTCTGTGTGAATATTTGGGGCAGATACTCCAAATTTGCGCATCCTACATTTACTTTGTGTTGTCTCAATTGCACTTTGCTCAAAGAGCACAGCACCCCTTCTGATGTGGGCATGCCATACTGAGTGGTCCTGTGCCAGTGTCTCCCATGTTGCACAGTCAATTCCAAGTAATGTATAAAATGATATGGAGAAGGAAATGGCAAACCTCTCCAGTATCTCTGCCAAGGAAACCCCTCATTGGGTCATGTAAAGTAGGATGTGACTGAAATTATAGAACAGCAAAGGAAGTCTAACAGCACGTACCTCCCAGGAGATTGAAGAAATATTTATGAAGCACTCAGTACATAATAGGTGTTATATAAACTGTTATTACTACTGGGCAGCTAGGTGGCACAGTGGATAGTGTTGTGCTTGAAGTCAAACCTGACCTCAGACATGGACTAGCTGTGTGACCCTGGGCAAATCATAATCAACATTTGCCTCAGTTTCCCCATCTGTAAAATGAGCTGGAGAAGGAAATGGTGAACCACTCCTGTATCTCTACCAAGAAAATCCCAAATGGGGTCATGAAGAGTTGGACATTGATGAATAAACAATTGAATGTTATTACTACTATTAGTAGCTGTGTGACCTTGGGCCAGTCTCATCTCCCTGGGCTTCATTTTCCTCCTCCCTCAAACACAGCCCCTCTCTCATCTGTAAAAATGTGTGGGTCCAATGGAACATCCTTAAAGGCCCCTTCCAGTTCTGAGACTAACCCTAAGGAACCAGTTCTCAAAGTATGGTCTGAGGACCTGTAGGGGTCCCCAGACTCTTTTAGGGGATCCATGAGGTCAAACCTATATGTATCACTTAAGAGTTCTAATATTTAATAATTAACCATTTAATATTTAATAAAATCAATAGATAAGATATTCCACAAACCACATCTCCTGGGGGAGAAGATCCCCAATAATTCAGAATCTACAGGGGTAGCACTGAATCAGGGTATCCAAGCTGGGTGGGGCTTTGGAGGTCAGATAAGCCCCATGCCCTCACCCAATCCAGAGCTGTCACCCCCTGGACATTCTTCTTTAGTGCCTGGCTCAGTGTGCCCTCTGGCCCTAACTCCTGCCCTCACATGCGGGACTTCAGCCCAAACACTCCCCACCCCACTTCATTCATTCTCCTAAGCTCCCAGAACCTGCTTTGAAGGACAGTTGTAGCCTCAATACTGCTCCACTTCTGGGTTTCAGAACTCTGAATTCCTTTATCCAGTAATAACTTACCCTCTCTCCCTCTGCCTTGCTATCCCTGACCATGGCCATGGTCCTCACCAGGAAGTGAGACCATTTCCTCCATCCCAACCCCAAATCAACCTTCTGAAGGCCTCTAGGCAAACCACTTTTTTTTTTTTTTTTAAAGCTGGGATGACCTAATGGGCTGAGGCTTGATTCTGAACCTCTGAGGTTAGAGCTGCCCTGGTTCTGCACCTCAGTGGGCCTGAGGGTTTCTGGGACTGGATGCTAAGAAAGGGCTCTTCCAGATGTTCACTCTTGAGGCCCTACCTACCTTGAGTAAACAGGTCTCCACCTCCAAGATCCGGAACCATTGTGGGAAGGAAGGAGCCAGAAGTGACTTCCCCTTTCAGACTTGGGCCCTTTGGTGCCAGGGCAACCTGGGGCACCTATTGGCAGCCCCCCTCCCCTCCACTTAAACAAATCCGACCCCAGGGAACAACACTGAATGTGTTCAGTTGGCTCAGTCAGCTCCACCCAGGGGCAGCCTGGTATAAAATGGGGATGGGGTGGCAGTTCTGATGTGCTCCCCACCTTGAGGCGAGGTAGAGGGCTTAGTTTCCTCCCACATAAAATGGAAAGCCTACAGTGGAGCAATGTGGTCCCACCATGGGGGAGGGGAGGGGGGAATAAGAGGGGGACATGGCTTCTGGTTAGGGCCCAGTCAGTCAGCTCTTGCTTGAGGACTCCAGCTCTGGGGGAGGAAAAAGAGGGAGCGAGATCATCCTCCACACCAGAAGGCCTTCAGAGGCTGTCTGATCTGAGCCTTTTACAGCTGGGGAAACTGAGATCAAGAAGGCTACCTAGGTAATAGGCATCAGAAGCAGGATATGAACCAGGCTTCTCTGGAATGAATGAGTGGCCATGATGGGGGGTTCCTGGCCCTGCTGCACTACCACCCCACCCACCAAAGGGAGGGGTCCTGAAGCTCTTTATAGAACCCAGTTTATTTCTGTACAAAACCATTAATTTACACAAAGAGAACCCCTCCCCACCAGGGAACAGGCTCCCCTGCGCCCACCCTGGCCAGGGCAGACTCCTGCCCCATTCCAGTGGAGGCCCCTCCCTTGTGCCCTGGGGGTCATCCAGCTGGTAAAGCCCAACCCCAGGACAGCAGTAGCTAATGGTCAGTTCTGAGCCCATAAGGCTGAAAAGGACTGGAGGCTGAGGGGGAAGGAGACCTGGCCCCCATCTCTGGGCAGGGGTGAGAATGGACGAGCCCCACTGGGGCAACAAGGTGCACGTGATTTCACTGTGACCTACAGGAGCCTGGGAGCCCAAGGACACAGGCAGGGCTGGGACCTTCACGCTAGAAGAGGGATGCTTGGCCATCCCCTGGGCCAGGTGGCAGCCCAAAGCCCAACACCAGAGGAAATAAATAGTCACTGAAGCTGAGGAGCTCTCCACTGACCCCCCCAGGGCCCTCCCCTCGCGGCTGCCGGACAGAGGATAAGGGTCATACTGATGGGAGGGAGCCAGAACAGCCCCCCTACCAGGAAGATGCCATCTGCCCACAGCCTCGAGTCAGGGATTACAGGGCAAGCCCTGAAAAACTACCCCAGAAAACAGAAGGGACCCAGGATATCCAGGGGCCAGTCACTGCCCAGAGCCCTGCCTTCTGTCTCAAAGCCCTTTGGCCACACAAGATGATACCCTTTGGGACTGGCCTAGCAGGATGGTGAAGCTATAGGAAGGTCCCATTCCCCCACCCTCTAGGAGGCAAACGGAATGTCCCCTCCCAGCCCTTCAGAAAAGGGAAACTGAGGAATCAGGGAGCTCTGGCCCATTTACAAGTAAGTGTCTTCACTCTCCTGGGAAGTCAGGCTCTCCTTGGAATGATGAGGTGAGTCCTTGGTGTCTGCATCCTCTGTCCCCCGGGCAGTCTTGGGTGCCAGGTCAGCAGTGGGGCCCAGGTCCTGGGGAGGGACTCCTGGGGACAGCTGTGGGGGGGGCTGCTGCTGCCCTTTCTGCCGCTTGGCCTTCTCCTTCATAGCCTTCTCATGCTCCTTCTCTGCCTGTTTCTGCTGCCTGCTCTTGGTGCCCGGGGCTGGCAGCTGGGTGCCGGGGGGCAGGCGGATGGAGGGAGTAGGTTCCAGCGCCTTTCGGGGGGCCGGCTCCGCCTCACTGATGGCCTTGGCCCCATGCAGCCTTGGTGGCGACTGGTACTGGAGCTCGCCCCGCGTGTCCTTCCACTTCCGAAGCTGGATCAGGTGCTCACGCTCAATCTGCCGCTCAGTCACAGGCAGCTCAATGACCTGGCAGACAAAGACCAGTGAGCACACCACCCCTACCTGGGCTGGACCCTCCCTTCCAGGGCCCCCCTTCCAGGGCCCCCATACCTCCTGTACCAGGAAGGTCTCCTGCATGATCTTGGGGTTCAGAGTGCGTAGCCGCTCCATGGTTTCGTACTGGCCCTGGCAGGTCTTAAGTTTCTCAGAGGAGCCCAGGCTGTGCTTCAGCAGCACCAGGCCCACTCGGAAGAGTATCTTCACCCCTGCAGTGAACAGGAGCAATCAGAGACCAGGCTGTGGCATGCCGTGGGCTCCTGTCCCGCCTGGGACCCTCCAGGCTGGCCGCCCAAGCAAGTCTTCTGCCTCTCCCTGTATTCTCAGGCATGTCTTGGGCATTTGGTAAAGTGTGACTGACTGACCAACAAAGGGGCCTGCCAGAGCAAAGGAAGCTTCCCCATCCCACAGCTCCCTTGGGTGACTCAGAAGCAAGGAGCACAAGCGCTCTCTTCTCCAGTGAGGAAACTGAGGCACACAAATTTGAAGCTGACTAGTTTAGTGTCACAAGTGTTGACTAGAGTAGGAGGCAGAATTAGAACCCAGGACCAGGCGCTCTGTGTTCACACTCCCCACAGGAGGCTGTGAGTGACTTTGGAGGATGGTGCCCCCCCACGCCTAGCTCTGGCCAGGACCAGGCCTCCCAGCTTGGGGAGAAGGGGCTACGAAGAGGTGAGGGAGGACAATGCGGGGTACCAATCCAGGCATGGGCCCTCCTTTACTGCTTCCTCCCTGGGGGCTCCTCCAGGTCTCAGGTCAGGCTTGGCGCCCCTTCTTCAGAGCCCCGGCCAATTGAGGCTGTAGGCAGAAAAGAGGCTTCCATCTGCCCCATAAAGTTGGGGGGGGGGTGCCGCGATCATCCTGAGACTCTGGGCTTTACACCTGGGAGAGTCTAGGGGGCATCTAATCCACCCTGCTTCCCCTCACATGCATCATGTCTTCCTTTATGGAAAAGACCTAGAGATTTCTCTAAGGTTATTCCCCTAGTAACTGAGTGGGATTTGAATCCAGGTCTTATCCAATGTTCCGCCCATTCTAGGAGCTGCCTCCTCCCCTAAGCTTGTCCAGGGCCTAATCCCTGGCCTAATCCCTGGTTCAACCCTCCAGCCTAGAGCTGGGAGAAGGGGAACTAAACACAGTCTGGCCTCTCCCCTAAGTCCTGAACCCTCCAAGGGCAAAGGGGTGGAATGGATAGGGGGATGGCAGATGAGAGGCCCTGAAGTCTGGAGCCTCAGGTGAGTCCACCACTGAGCCCCACTCACTCAGCCTGGAGGGAGACCAAGTTCCTCCCAACACGTTCCTTTCGAGAAGGCAGAGTCTGGACTCAGCTCCTTCCTGCCCTGCCAGATTTCACCTCCCCAGTACCCTCTTGTCTCCTCCCCCTTCGGAATGAAAGATCTTGCCAGACAGGGAGGGCCTCACTTTTTCTCAACTGGATCCCCAGCACTTAGCACAGCACCAGGCACATAGTAGGTGCTTAATAAATGTTAGTGGAGATTGCATTGGACTCTTGGTTTCCTCGTCTATAAAATGGGAGTGACTGTGTTGCAGGGAAATCACTTTGAAACCTGAAGCGCCACCACAGAAAAGGGGTTTTTGGCCTCCCACAGTGCCCCCCTACTCCGAGGCTCACTTGCAAGGTTGTATGTGTCCCCAGGATCTGCAAGGTCAATACTAAGACACTTCAATTTCTGATACAGAAAATCCTGATATTTGCCCTCATGAGTAAAGGCTCTTTGTGGGACGGGGAACTCAATTGTTTCCAAAGGTCTCTCTGGGAGTCTTGCTCTCTAGTCAAAGTGGACTTGTGCTCCCTCCCAAGTCCTGCCTCCAAACCTTTGCTCCAGCTGTGCCCTCTGGGTAGCCTGGCCTCCCTTCCCTTCTCTGACTGGTCTTCTATCTTTTCTCCCGGAGGCCTCCTCTGCCCCCAGGGGCTGCTAATGATCACCATTCCCTCAGAACACCTTTTTTGCAGGGGCTTCTGAGAGGCTGAGTATGAATGCTATCACACTGATGATCTGAGCTGGCACCTTGGCACTGCCTGCTTCCCTGTACTCCTAAGAAGGGGTAAACTCGGGACCTCTCAGCCTGTCTCTTCCCAACCCCCAGGATGGTGTTGGCTCATGCTCTGACCAGGGCATCCTCCACTGCTGGTGCAATTGCCTGCCACCCACAGCCTGGGTTCCCACCCACTCAGGAGCCCAAAGTGGGGCATTTAGTCCTGTACCTTCACAGAAAAACATGTCCCAGACACGGAGCACGGAGCTCCAGGGCAGGGTACGGGAGAAGGCACACATGAACCACTCTGTCATGTACAGGATAGGGTCAATCTTCTGCTTGTTGAGGTGTTTGTAGGCCACGGGGGACACTTTGTGCAGCAGAGAGAACAGAATCTCCCCATCCAGCTGGATGGCTTCCTGCAGTGAAGGTCACAGGGTAAGCACCCAATCCTGGGTTCCCAGGGCTCCCATCCTTCATGCACACACACACACACACACACACACACACACACACGAGGTAACACAGTGTAGACACTCAGCTCTGTCCCACCCTGGTTCTGGAGGTGGGCAGCATGAAATGGGAGAAGGCCTGGGAGCCCCTGCAAGGCAAAGGCTGCTCAGGGGGCCCTGGGAGTGGCTTGGGGTCCAGGCACAGCTGCCGCTTACCAGCTTCTCACTGTAGTAGCCTGGCAGGTACTTTTCACAGATCTGCACGAGGCACCAAAAAGCTTGCTGTGAGGGAGAAGAAGAATCAGGCATGGGTACCCACCTCTCCCTCCCTGGGGGGATGGAGCCCCAGAAGCCAGGAAGAATAGGGATCCTTGCAGTCCCATAAATCCCCCCAGGGGAAGGGGCCAGGTGGGTACCTCCGCAGGCATGTGCATGAGTAAGACAGCAGCCACAGGGGCCTGGGCCTGGCAGTAACCCTCCTCTGGCCTGTACAGGGTGTAGGCCTTCAGCACTCGGAATAAGTCCTGTTGGCTAGAGAAAAGGGACAAAGCCTGAGACAAGGCCACGGGGCTGGGCTAGGCTAGCAGCTCCAACAGAAACAGTGCAGGCCCACAGTCTTGGACTGTGACTGGGGAAGGGGAGGTGCTGGCCATCACCCACATCCTGACTGGATTAGTGGGATGCTTAAAGGGACCCTCAGGTTGACTCATCACCAATGAGGAAAATGAGGCCACAGAGAAGTGACTTTCCCATGGTCACCTGGAAAGAGCTAGGATTGTGCCCCAGGAACTCCAGAGCCCTGAGAAGAGGAAGGATTTCCCTAGGGACAAATGAAACAGGTGCTCCCACCCAACCCTGCGAAGGTTAGGGTCTCCTCGGTCATCTTGTCTCCTGCTGTTCTTTGCAGCCACCCACAGAGCCACCAGGTCAGCTAGGGAGCAGGGAGGAAGGCCCAGGCCTTGTAACTCTAAACCTGGGTTCTTCACCCTGCACTCGAGCTGCCTGGAGACCCAGGGCCCTGGCCCAGGCTGAGGAGACAGCTCCATTCCCAGGCCTCTGTCACAAAAGGTGGTCAAGCAAGTCTGGTAGAAAGCCCAGCCCTGGCTGCCTGGCACAGGCCCAGCCTTGGGGCCAGAGGCAGAGCTGCTAACCAGCTGCTGACTCAGCATGGGAGGCCTCTGCACTGGGCCGCTGTAGGGTGCCATGCTCTAAGCCTCATTGTCCTCCAACAGACTCGGGCCTGAAGAGGCCTTGGGCAAAGTTCGCTGGGCGCTGACCCCTTCCTCCAAGCAGCTTGCCCTTTTCCCAGATCTCCTCTACCTTCGGCACACTGCTCTGCCCCATGCCAGCTTTCAACCAATACCCTCAAACCCCCTATCCTTCACCAGGGCTTGGGCTCCAAGGCAGAAGGCTTGTACCTCAAGGAGCTAATGAGTCACTTCCCCCTTGGGCTTCAGCTGTGGGCCCAGAGCCCCAGATTAGGGCAGGAGACCTGAGTTCAAATCCAGGCTCAGACATTAACTGCTGGGACCCTGGCAAGTCACTGAACCTCTCTCTCCATCACTAATGCCAGTGTCAACCCCCTATCCCACACCCCCAGCACCACACCAGGGGTTGTGAAATAACATTTGTAAAGCACCTAGTGCTGTGTGCCTGGCACACAGTAGAGACTTAATGAACATTGGTTCCCTTTCCCTTCTGAGTTTCCTCAGGGATCTTGAAACAAATGGTGTCTTAAATTCTCCTGGAGACCTAACGCTCCTGTTTTAAGGCCCCTTACAGCCTTGACATGTCTTGTTCTGAGGCCATTCCCAACTCTGACATTCCCTATTCAAGGCATTCTCCCAACTTTACAATTCCCTTTTAATGGTTCCCTTTGGCAGAATAGGGTAGCTGGGGGGTGCAGTGGTTAGAGTGTTGGGCCTGGAGCCAGAAAGATCCTAGTTCAAATGTGACCTCAGACACTTTCTAGCTGTGTGACCCTGGGCAGCAAGTCCTTCACCTTGTTTGCCTCAGTTTCCCCATCTATAAAATGAGCTGGAGAAGGAAATAGCAAATCAGTCCAGTATCTCTGCCAAGAAAACCCCACATGGGGTCACAGAGAGTCAGAAGCACCTGAAAAACACCTTTTAGAGCATTGGCAGAACTAGCCCTAATCCAGATCTCAAAAAGGAGGCAATCTGCCCCACTCTCCTTTCCTGCTCCCCCAAAGGAACCGCGTTTCTGCCTCTGTCCTGCTCTCAGGAAAAGAGCCAATAAATTCCTACAAAATGAATGAAGGCTAGGTAAGAAGATGAAGGAGCCAAGCTCCTCTGGGGAATTTGCTGTTCAAACATCAGCGAACAGACTCCATTTTACAGGGTGAAAAGGATGGGGCCTTTTTGGAACTCTCCAAATTTGAAGCTGCTCCTCGAGCTCTCCAAGGGCAGGGCCTAAGCCCTGTGCTCTGCACGCAGTATGGGCTTACCCATGGCCCCCCCGGGACACGAACATCTCATGGAAGGGAAACTGTCGGTGCAGGTCTCTCTCAATCACATCCAGCCACTTGGGGTCTCCTGGTGAGAGGTCCAGCTCCTGAAAGGAGAGGGGCTCCATGGGAGCGTGATGGACAGAGATTGGGGCTGCCTGGCCCAGACATTCAGGACCACTGCACTGCCCCAGGCAGCCAAGAAGCCTGGGCCTAAGCCTCTGAGATCCTGGAGATGTGGCCCACAAGTCTAAGTAATACTGACCCAGCCCCCCTTACTCCTTACAACTAGAAGAGCCATGGTCCATTCAGGCCTCAATCTCCTCCTCTGTAAAAATGAGGGGGCCCTAAATCTGCTCTGATCCGGGCAGCCCTTCCAGCTGACGGACAGCAAGAGTTGGTCTGGTTAGAGACCCAGAAGATCCTGGTCACCCCGGGCACACCAGGGGCACAGAAGAGTGAGGCTTCTGTGCCCATGCCGATGCCCTCCTCAGTCCATCTTGGTGCCTGAGCTAGGCACAGAGCCTCAGACTCCACATCCACACCAGCATTACCCAGACATCTGACTTGGCAGTCTGGGCCCCATCCCACAGCCCTGCAGAGGATCAGTGAGCCGCCTAGCCCCTCATGGGCACACACTCCTTGTACTGCTGGTTGGACTCAGTTTAGTTTCTCACTGCTGGCTTTGTTTTGTGATGGAGACAGGAGAACCCTTAAGAAAGAGGATGGTCTCAGCACCCCAGACCACAAAGCAGCACCCGGCATGCCAGTTCTCAGTGACTGACGAGCAAGCACCAGATCACTGCAGCTACTGGAGCAGGCACAGGGAAAGCTTCATGGAGGAGGGGCCCGAGACAACCTGACATTTTGTGCTTGCACTGGTGGGGCTTCCTGTCTGGAAGACCCTCCCTCTGCAGCACTCACTGGCTTCCAGAATCGCTGCTTTCCTCCAGAGCCACTTTCACTAGGAGGCTTCCTGGGCAGGGGCTCCTACAGGTGTTTGCACCTCCAGCCTGGCAGGGATGCAACCAAGAGCTGGCTGACTGGCTGCTGGTCTCAGGGAGGGGCAGCCCTAGGGGCATGCTGAGGAAGGGGCACCCTTTGGAAAGCCTCTGTCCTGGCCCTTCCTAGGAGCAGGCTTGGCAGGCATGCCCAGTGGTGCCCAGCCTTGCTGGCTGCAGGGCCCTGGAGTCACCCGAGTTGCCCTCCCCAGCCCCTGCAGAACTCTAGCATGATTAGCCCTTTGTCCCCCTCTCTCACTCAACAGCCCATACGTTCTCTTTACCCAGCTAAGACACAATCCCAATGGCTGAGCCTGGGCCTCCAAGGCTGCTTGGCCAGATCTGGACGCAAGGGGGGGTAGGGGTGGAAGGGGTGCTCCTTACATCAAACTTGCCAGGATTCTGCTGGAGCTTCACCTTGCCTCCTGACAGGTACTGCCAGGCCCGGCCCCGCAAAGATGGCGGGATCCCCTTCTGGCACCGCAGACGAATCTGGGGAAAGAGAGAGCCCCTGGTAAAGGCTGAGGAAGAGATGAGGGAGGGGGGCATAAGGCAGCTCTGGGCACCCCCCCAGCCTCTGGTGGAGGGTGCAGGGGGAGGGATGCAGCCTTGGGCACCGCACCTGCCTTCAGGGGTCACTGCCACCAAGACTGCTCAAGCCTGGCTTCTCTGGTCCATGTGCCTGAAAATCCAGCTGGAACCACTTAACACCTTTTTAAAGTAAAAAGCATCTCCAGCTATAAGGCGGAACAGTTCCATGGAATTCCCAGCCCTGTCTAGGCCGTCCCAACGCCAGCCAGATGACCTTGGGGAGGTCATTCAGTCTCTCTCTCCACATCAGACCCGGTGGCTTGGTGCAGACATCAGCCCCTTTGGTGGGTTATCTTCCCCCACATCCATCTGGCTCCTCCCTTCCTTTCTCCCTTTCTCTGTTTTCCTTCTTCCTCTCCCTTCCTTTTTCCTCCTTTCTCTTCTCCCTTCCTTCCTCTGGGTCTCCCTGATCTAGCCCAGGCTGGAAGCCCAATACAGGAACTATTCTCAGGCCTGGTACTAGAGTTTTGACCCTCTCCCCTCCAGCTTGGGCCAGTTCAGGCATCTTTAGACCTCCCCCGCTGTACTATGCCCAGGCCATCTTGTTAGTCATACATCCAACAGTCTCTTACCCTGACACGAGGCTTTCAAGTTTACCCAGGACTTTCCTCCCAAGAACCCAGGAGGCAGGAAAGGCAAGAATTCTTTCCAGGTGAGGAGTGTGAGGCCAGAATAGGCAAGCTATTTGCTGAAGGTCACAATACGCTGAGAATGATGCCATCAGGGACCCAAGCGCAAAGCCATGTCTCTGCCTATTCTCTGCCCTGCTTCCCAAAGTCAGTCTCAGGGTGGAAGCTCCCCAGAGCGAATTCCGCTGAGGGCCCTACTCCAAGGGGAGGGTAACATATTGGGGGAGGGGGACAATGCCTACAGCAGCTTCAAAGTGGGGATTCCCTGGCCAGTCATCAGCAGTAAGAAGACCCGGAAGAAGGAAATTACCAAGGCCTTTCCCAGGTCGTGGTGGGGTGTCTTAGCAGCAGGCCAGCGTCCCAGGCAGCAGCCCCATGCTGGTAGCTCTAAGCAGGCCTATGACCTATGTCCCAGGCAGGACTCAAAGCTCCACTCCCCCTCAGTCCCAAGGTAGCCAGCCTGGTTCCTCTGGGCCCAGTTTGGCAAAACAGCCTGTTTCCCTGCCTGTCCAGGAGCCTGGGTTTCCCCTACAAATACTGCCCATCCCTGGGTTCTCCTCAGCCACTTGAGCCCCAGGGAACAAACATTTACAACACAGGACAGGTCTCTGGCACTGGCATTGGGATATGCTGCCAGGGACAGAACCGTTGGAGCTTTGGAGGATCCTGGCAAACTACTGTCCAGGAAGATCAGGCAGAAAGTTCAGGCCAGTGGCTCACCTCCTCAGGTCCAATCAGACCCGGAGCCCAGGGGAGCACGGAGACAGCTTATCAGGGTCCAGGGTACCACCCAAACTTTCTTCTGGCGCTGATCAGAGGCACTGTTTGGCCAGCACAGGCCAAGGCTCAGAAGCTGGGAAAGAGCCACAGAGGCCATTGGGAAAGAGTCACAAGAGGCCCCAGGGACAGTCTGGGAATACCCAGTTTTTCCTATCTCAGGTCCTAACCGGCCTAGCTGATCCGAGGTGTCTTCAGGGGTCTACATCTCTGGGTGGGTTTTGTTGATTTGTTTTGCAAGGCAGTCGAGGTTAAAGAACTTGCCTTGGGCCACACAGCTAGTAAGTGTCAAGTATCTGAGGCCAGACTTGAACTCAGGTCCTCCTGACCCCAGGGCCAGTTCTCTATTTACTGAACCACCTAGCTGCCCCAGGTCTAGATCTCGGATCTCAAATGCTCTCTCCATCCCCGAGCTATCCATAGGAGCCAAGACTCCAACAACCCTTCCCCCAAATCTTCTGCCCCCAAACACTAGCTGCATGACTAGGAGAACCATGGAGACAATGGGGATGAAACACACAGCTAGGCGTGCCCACGGTGCGTTCCACAGGACCAGGGCCAGGAAACTTCCAATCATGTTGTCAGGATGCTAGAGCTAGCAGGGACTGCTTTGGAAGTCACCACGTCAAATCTGCTCATTTTCCAGGGAAAGAGCCCCAGACCCGGAAGGGAAGTGGGAAGCCCCAAGTACTGCCCCATGGTGGCCTCGTGGGCTCCCACCTCCCAAAGCCAGAGGAAGCCAGCCCCTAGAGCTCCGCCATCCCTCAAAGCCAGGAGAAACCCTTGAGGACCCCGGGACCAGGGCCTCCCCTCTCCTTCTTTTAAAAGGCTGGGATGGAGGCACCCTAAGGTGGAGCAAGGAAGGAAAGCACTGGACAGCTGGAGGACATATTTAGGGAAAACTTGTGAGTCAGGGAGGAGTGGGATCAGGGACTGAGGGAAAGAGACACAGACACAAGCTGGGCAGGGGAGGGGGCAGTGGACGTGAGCAGGCGAGGTGGAGGGGCTGGATGGGACAAAGAGGAGACTGTGACTGCTTCTCACTCCACAGAGAGGGAGCTCAGAAGCCAAGAGGGATCACAAGAAGAAGAAAATCACACCCAGGCTCAGCCAGGAGCACCATGGAATGGCCCTCCCGTTCAGGGAGCTCCTTGGGCCTGACCTAGAGGCAGCCCAGGACTAGGCCTCCGGCCGTGACTGACCAGGGGGCTATGGGGTGAAGTAAAGTGATCAGGGGTCAAAAGGCCAAACTGCCCAGAGAATGCCTGGCTCATCACGCAGAAGAGAGCCAAGAGGGCTGTATCTGGCTGGCTGGCACTGAGGCAGATGGAGGATGCCTCCAACAACCTCTGTCTCCCTCATTCACAAAAGAGAAATCAAAGGCTGCCCTCCTTCTGTCTCCTTCCCAGAGTCACTACCAGGATCACTGGAGAGCTTTGGGAAAAGCCCTCATTGAGATGCTTAGTGAGGGACCCTGACCAAAGCCTCCCAGTGCCATGGGGGAGTTGTAAGCTCCACACCTGCCAGGTTGGCCTGCTGAGTGCTGGGAAAGGAATCAAGGGCAGGGCACAAGACCCAGCCACTGTCTAGAGGTCTGGGGGAAGACAATAAATATCTGGACATGGGGGAATTTATGTCAAGCCTGCCTTAGGAGAGACCTTGCGAGCTCTGATTGAGCTGGGATTCCTGATAGGAACAGATCCTGGGTACCACTCTCTCGGGATAGAGGGGAAATGTGGCAGGGGAGGAGGCCAGGCCCTGCCTGGCACCAGTCTGCAAAAATCAGGGTCACATGGAACACTCGCAGGGCAGCCAGCATGAGTGGGTTCATTCTGGCCAGGACCAGCATAAGGAATGAGCTGGGCTGGGGCTTCTAGGCTTGGCTGGACTGCTCCCTACTTTCCCCACCCCATCCCCAGGCAGCCCTGCCAGTGAGGAGGGAAAGGAGAGAAAGCAGTAGGAGCTATGGGGGGTAGAAGGGCCAAGAGAAGATCTTGCACCCACACGGCCCAGAAGGACCCAAGGTTCCTAACTGCTGAGGAGACAAGGGCTTAAGGGCCTCCAACGCCCAGTGGCCTTGGCCCTTCATTA
Organism: Bettongia penicillata ogilbyi; assembly: GCA_023548195.1. Taxonomy (NCBI): domain Eukaryota; kingdom Metazoa; phylum Chordata; class Mammalia; order Diprotodontia; family Potoroidae; genus Bettongia; species Bettongia penicillata. Next base: position 7,322,391 of record JAJHZJ010000154.1, on the reverse strand, counting down.
TACAGAAGAGGAAACTGAGGCCCAGAATGAGGAAATGACATGCCCAAGGCTGGGGGGAGGGAAGGAGAGAAAGGACCTCAGAGGCCAGGGCTCCTCACCCTCCAGCCTCCACCAACCACACCTCAGTGGAATAAAGCAGAGACCCAGCCCAAGCTGGGACATAGTTAGGGAGTGAGGTGGTCTGAGAAAGAGGGGAGAAAGAGAGGTGCAGAGGTCCTGGGAGGACACAGGATAGTACTGGGGGCTAAAGCAGAGAGCCAGCTCCACAGGCCCCCAGCAGGCCTCCCCAGAGAGCTCAGAGACACCTTAGAAAAGAAACCCTCCAGGAGAGAGCAAGCCCTCCAAACACACAGAGAAACTGCACTCCAAAGAGGGAAAGTAATTTGCCCAAGGTCACCCAGGCCCTCTGCCCCAACCCAAGATCCAGGACCCCCTCCCAAGCTTTGGATATCCCTGCTTAGGGGCTGGGAGGCTCCAGGACCTCACTGAAGGAAGACGTGTGAGGGCACAGCTGTGGGGCAAAAGGTGATCAATGCAGATGGCAGCAGAGAGCCAGGATGAAAGCCGCATCCAGAAAGGCTTAAAACCCTGCTTTGGGGAGGGTTCCACAGTGGGTGGCAAAGAAGAGACCAGATGAAGCAGACACCAATGTAAGCTATGTGATCAAAGGGGCAAAGGTTCTCAAGGAGCCCCAGACTCCAGAGCAGGCCCCAGGTCAGCAGCGGCTGGCCTCAGACATGGGTGCCCTGGCCCCTGGGCCCAGCCAGGAGAAGGCCCCACCAGCCCTGGGCCTGAGAGGCCTTGTCAGCAAACTTTGGATCTAGGCAGAGGCTAGATCAACCCAGATCCCTGGATGCCAGATCAGCCCAGGCCCCTTACCCCTTATCAACCTCCCTGACCTTTTGGCTCTTCCTGGCACAATAAATAGTCTGCCTTCCACCTCCCCCCACTCAGAGCACGTGTTCTGCTCACTCGGCCTCCTCGTTTCCCCGGCTGGCACCTTTCCCTCCTCCATCATCTATGATTCCCCCATAGTCCGCAGGAGTGGCATTAGACTGGGAGCACCCAGAGGGCTTAGTCAGGGCCTGGCCCATAGCAGGCCCCTAATAACTACGTGCTGCCATCCAGCCGGCTGGAGAGGATGGCCTGGCTCACCAACCTTCTTGTGCTTCTTGGCCATCCACTTGTCCCAGCTGTTGAGCATGTCCAGCCACTTGGACTCCCGCTGCCTCAGCACTTCCAGGGGTACTTCCTCTAATCTATGGGAACAAAAAGCAGACCGAGTCAGACCACAGCCCTGGCCCAAGCCACCCGGCAGGGCCCTGCTCCCCGGTGCTTATCTTCCCCTGCTCCCCTTCTAACCATCAAATCACCCCTCCCGGTCACCAATCTCCAAAAAGTAGTAAAACACTCTAGCCCAGCTCCTTCCAGAGAAAAAACCAAGAAGGAACTCAAAGAAATGCACATTCAAGTATTGGCTCTCATGACTCAGAAGGCTGGCTGGTCCTTCACCTCCCTGTGTGACCCTGGGCAAGTCCCTTGCTCTCTGCTGGCCTCAACTTCCTCATCTTTAAGTTGAGGGGGCGGATGATATGCCCTCAAAAGCCTCTGCAAGTTCTAAAGCTATGATCCAAGGCAGTGATTGATGGCTGCAAGAATGAAGACACAACTGCACCTGCCCTTTGCCCTGGCGATGCCAGGACCAGGTACAGACCCCCAAAGGAAAGGTCTGTACTTATGAAAATATTTGGGGAGTAGCAAAGAACTGGGGAAAAGTGGACATCCATCGGTCGAGGAATTACTAAACGAACAGCGGCCATACAAATGTCACAGAACTGAAAGAATTCAGACACTTGGAGCTTGTGTAGGAAGGCAGAAGTAGGCTAATGAGATCTGGATGGGAAGACAAGCCTGGAAGATTTCAGCATGCCCATCGGCGCCAAGAGTGACCATGATAAGGAAGTCAGAGGGCTGCCAAGCTTCCCCCGCCCTCCCCAGGTGAGGAAGGAAGCATCAATCTACTGAGCTCCACTGGCCTTCCAAATCTGGAAGGAGGGAAGATCGGTGAACAGCAACCCCCACAAGGAGCCCAAAGTGCTAACTCCAGTCAGGGAAAATTGAGGTATGTCTGTCACACTGCCATGTCTCTGGCCTCCTTCCCACAACCATGCTTCATAACTCTCATCCCTCTCCTCACTGTCCCCTGAAGGGCCTCACTACCTCTATCACTTCTCAGTCTCTCCCTTTTGGGGATTCAGACTATCCAACTGCAACAACCCGTCTAGATGCTGGCAGCTGTTGTTGACCTACCCCCAAGACATTCTTCCCAAGTAGATGTTCTTTCTTTGACCTCATTTGGCTTTGCAGAGTCCCACATAAGCAAGCATGAAATGTCACAACAGTCAAATGGAATTAAGGACCATGGAGTAGAAAGGGACAGTGGACAGATGCCATCTTTGTTTAGAGTCAAGCAGTCCATTACCAAAGAACGTCAAGCGGGGGGAAAGAGGATGCCAAGTTTCCTCCCAGTTAACCTCACTAAAGTGCTGGCCCTACGTGTGCCCGGCCCAAGAGGCTCAGCATGGCCTAACAGCAGGCACTGGGGGAGGCAGCCAGTGACACACACAGCCCATCAGCTGGTCTGGCCACATGATCAGGCCACGTCTCTGACCATACTTATCGTGGATTGGGATTTATGAGGTCAGTTTCCTTCTTTCTTTCTCCAGACACTGGGTCCAACCCCCAGAATTTAGGAACCTGGAGGTTGGCACAGTGTTAGAGTGGAAAGTCTGGGCCCAACACCCAGGCTCAGCTGCCGGTGTGACATGTTGGCGAGGCATTCTCATATGTGCAATGAAGGGGCTGGGTGGACTCCACTGACTGCCTCTGCAGAGACACAAGGTCCATCAGCCTCCAGGGACAGAGGACACCAAGCTCTGATGGCTCCTCAATGCTTACAACAGGATGTGTCTGAGGACTTGGCACTGGCTCTGACTTTCTCTCTGCTGGAAACCTGTCATTACAACCTTTAGTAGCTGAAAAAGCAAAGCCTAGCACCCAGGGACATGGATGCCAAGTGGGGAGGGGATGCCCTCTGTCCTTTCTCCCCCAGCTTGAATCTGGGGAAAGGAAGGAATACTCTAAGGCAGCTTAGAACACAGACCCAGTAAGAGTAAGTGCAACGGAGCTGCTTTCCAGCAGTCACTGCATGGGATAGGTGACCTCTCTCAAACAAGCTAAATACCGATGGCACCCGGGTCTGGTCCCGGGTGTGGGAATATCCTCCCAGTTACTTATAATCACGCTGTTTGCCCCCACCTCACACACTAGAAAAATACGCATGGGGCCTTTGGCAAGTCATCTCTGAAAAGCTTGGAGAGGTCAGTGTGCTGGGTCACAGCTACATCCTACTGTCCGCCAACAGGCTAGAAGCATTCAACAATGGCACCCCTTGCCCGAGGATAAGGGCACCAGTGCTGAGTAGCAGAGACCCTGTAACCATATTTCCCCATTCATAGGAGCAGGCCCTTTGTTCTTCAGCAAAGCTGAGGCATAATGTCCAGGTAATACGATCCCACATGGAGATAAGGCTCAGACTTCAAGGGCAATCAGTACGATCGCTCCCATGACCAGGTACAAAGCCCTGCCAGCTTGCGTCACGATAATCCTGTAAGGCAGGTAGGGATGGTATGAGTCCACTTTACAAGAGAAGTAACTGAGCCAGGGTCACCCAAGAGCTGATTGTCAGAACAGGAGAGAAGTCCCAAACACTGAAACGCTCCTGAAGGCCCAAGAGTAAACAGGCTGGTAGAGGTGCCAGGTCTGGGGCTTGGTGCCTAAGAGGAAGCCAGTAACATGATTCGGGACATCCCTTGATCACCAGAGCTGCCTGAGGCCCTGCGTGAATGGGGCTGGGCCAGCCTGGGCCAACCCCACGGCTTCCCTATACTATGCCATGCACCCTTACACAGGAATGGGGGCTGCGGGAGCACGTGTCTTACTGGGCAGAAATGGGGTGGGCTATCGTGGCCTCCTCCAGGAAGGCAGGAGGAGAGGCTTGCCAGCTGCACGTCATGCTTGACCAGCAAGGGCTCCCTCCCACAGCAGCCCTGAGAGGGCATGGAGGGTGGCCAGGCTTCACTGCCACCTCCCCCACCTGGTTCTGATGGGCAACAGCACCAGCTACAACTTGGCAAACCTGACCAGCTGAGCTTTGTACTTACTTTCACTGATGTGATGCTTTGTTTAATTATGCAGTAAAGTTTTATTTTTAACCCTACTGGATTTGTGAGTTTAAGAGGGAAAGTGTTCTTACTCCTTCCTGGCCCAGAAAGGCTGAGGAGGATATGAAGGCAGCTACAGCAGAGCCCTGGTCAGCCCAGCCTCCTTAGAGCCAGACCCAGAGAGCATGCCCATGGGGGCAGCTCTAAGCCTTCCTGCCACCTTCTCCAGTCCCCAAAGTGCAACAAGGAGGCCAGAATACATCAAAAAGGAGAAAAAAAGCTCCTCTTGTTCCATCACTGGGAAAAGGACCAAGAGGATCTTGCTGTATGTAACACGTGTTCTCAGGCGGAAAAAAGTACAAATCAAATTTCTTTCAACAAAACTGGCCTCGAAAAGCTGCTCTGCCTTGCCTGCGTGTTCAAGCCCAAGGAGAGGGCTCTGGCTGCCAGGCACACTGCCCCAGTTCCTCCACCCTACATCTGCCCACTCTCCTCTCAGCACCTTCAGGGATCCCCTCTAGTCCCCTGGAGGCTAAATAACTGATTCCTCAAGCTGATATTTAAAGCGTTCCCCATCCACCTTCCTACCTTTCCAAAATTTAGGCAAAGGGGCCTTTTTGGGGCATCCCGCACATGAAATCCTAGTTGGGGTCCCCTGCCTGGGGCATGGTCATCCTGTCCCACTACCCACATGCCCCCCTAAGCCCTGCTACACAGCTCTTGTGCATTGGACCCACCTACATGGTGCTTCTCTTCCTTTCCCCTCTCCCAGGGAGGCCAGCATGAATGAGTAGGCCCCAGGAGCAAAGCACAAGGCCAGGCCCTGGTGGCTGGGACATGAACATCTGCCTAACTGAAATGAAGCTCTGTAGCCTTAGTCAACTCTCCCACCTTCTTTGGGCCTCAGTTTCCCCTGTCTGTAAGATGAAGGAATAAACTAGACCACTCTGGTCTCTTGCAGGCACTAAGATCACTGATCGTCATGGGCCCTTTTGTGTGCCCCCAAAGTTATTCTTTTTCTTCTCCAGTAAATCAGATGGGTCACAAATCCCCAGCTCCAACCAACCCATCTCCTCCATGTGCAGCACATATACGTGTTCATTTCTGCTCTCTGACTTCACGTATGACTATGCCACTGTGTCTCCAGCTCCCCAAATCCCCCAAAGCAGAGGTGGGCAGCTCTGAACTGCTCAAGGTTTGGACTCTGGCATTGTTCCTGGCTTCCTGTGGTGGGTGTGCCTGTGTGTGTGCCCCTGCCCTGCCTGTGTTCACACATGTGTAACTTACTGCCCTCTACCTCTAATTCCTGTGACTCTGATTCCTCCAAAGACTGCAAGCTCCCCAATACAGCAGATAGGGCCTATGTGCTAATAACCTCTCCCTCTCTCTGAACCTCACCTGGCCTCCTGTTTTACAGAAGACTGGTCCAAGGTCTCCAGCCCAGGGAGGCCTCCAGTCATCTACCTCCTTTGTATCCCTACCACACTTAGCCCAGCACCCAAGGCACCCCAGGTACTCCACACATGCTTTTACTTTTCACCTACAGTATTTCTCCTGGGGGTAGGTGGGGGGCCTTTCCAGAGGTGATCCCACCCTCATTCCCCAGTCTCTGCAGGCCCTATAGGTGTCTCTCACAATCTGCCAGGCTCCCCTTTGAGAGTCAGGAAATCCTCATGGATAAGGGAGAGGTCCAACAATTCAGTCATGGATGGGCACCACTCTGGTGCCCGAGGAAAGCAAAGCAGAGTGGAGTTGATGGATGCTGAGCTGGGGACTGGCCTTTGCCCAAAGGGGACAAGGTCCTGGCTGACTGGGCACAAGCTCTTTCCTCCCCGAGAAGGCCAGAGCTCACTGGTCGCACCCAGCCCAAGGTAAGCGGGGTCACTATAAGTGACTGGTCTTTGACTTCACTGCTGCAGGCCTCCAGCTTAGCAAGAAGGACCTAGAGAAAAGGGGATCTCCAGCCCTTCTGGCTTTTAGACTAAAGGATGTGTTGCGAGCTTGCTTTCCCTGAAGATAAAGACTACAAGGCAGAGTTCGGGAGGCTTTCCCCTAAAAACCAGCTTCAGACCCCAGCTTTGCAAATAGAGTGGAATCTGCTGCCAGGTTCCTGCAGCTGCCTCCACCCCAAGGCACCCGCCCCAGCACCAGAGATCATACCCTGTACCCTGTGTGTGCAACCAGGCATTCCCTGGGCTAACCTCATCTGATGCCTGGCACTCAAGACCGTCCCACTGTCCCACAAACAATATTGGATTCCGGTCTCCTCCTCATTCACAGGTAGGCCTCCTTAAGTAAGTAACTCAGGCACACTTCCCTCATTTCCTAAGGGTTAGGGACCCATCTAAGGCTCCCCAGCTAGGCAACAGCAGCTCCCCCAAGCCCTAGGCCAAGACTTTCCATCAGAATAGCCTGCTGTGGTCAGTAGTCACCAGCCAACATTTTTACAAAGGTCCACTCTTATTAGTGATGCAGAGATGGTCTGGCCCTTTGGACCAGAGTCTTCCAGCAGAGGCTGGTTGAGGGGCACTTCTCCACTAAATCAGCTGCCATCCATTCCTTCCCCAACCCCACTGCAGGGTCTTGGGGAAGGCCTCTGCTATTATAATAGCCACACCAGCCTTCTTGCTTCAAGTCTACCCCTCTAATGCAGCCTCTACCACTCCCCACACACAACTCTGAAGCCTACTGTCTACCAGAGAAAATATAAACTCAATCCTGGCTTGCAGGGTCATCCACAGCTGGGCTCTAACTGACCTTCCTACCCCTCCCCTTTACCTGCTCCTCTCCCCATTCTCCTCCCCCCCACTCCTTCCCCTAGTCCTGGAGCTAATCCCACTGGGCCCCCTCCTCCATGAAGCCCTACCCTAAGACTATGCAAACAGCATCAAACACTGTCCTCTTCTCCCTCTCCCTTTCAGGCCAGCTGTTTCCCCAGCCTATCCTCACAATAAGATTACAAAACTCAGGAGCTCAGTGCTCCAGTAATGTGTCACTTCCTGTGCTAGGCTCTGCCGTGCTGCCATGGGCCCTTAATCAATGTTCGTGGAACGTATTTTTCTGCTTAGCTATCCCAGAGGCGACAGATACAGTGCAAGACACAGAGTCAAGAAGACCTGAGCTCAAATCTAGCTTAGTTGTGTGACTCTGGGCAAGTCACTTCACATCTGCCTGCGTTTTCTCATCTACCAAGATTATTTATAAATGCTTTGCAATCTTTAAGGCACTATATAAATGTGAGTAATCATTATTTCCAGGAGGAAGGGAAGGGAAACCTTTCCTTTCTTACAGTGATTGTTTTTTATGTGACTGTGGTCATGATAGGAACAAACGACAAACACCACCTCCTGCATGCTCTACACCCCAAGTCAAGAACTTGTGTCAGGACTGCAAAACAGAGGCACCTTCTCTAGATTGAGAAGAGGGGAGAAGGCCCCAGGAAGTAATACGTGTCTTTCTAGAGGCTCGGCAATCCCTGGTCTCGTTTCTGCTTTGCTTTCAAAGGCCAAGAAGAGGGTGGAGTCCTCTGAAAACAGGCTGACTCAGAGAGGCCTAGGAGGCAGGCCCAGCCCGCAGGCCCAGCCCGTCCCCTCTTTAGAGGGAGTCAAACATAGAGGAACCCACCCGAGCCAACTACCAGGAAGCAGGAAAAGGTCCCTGGGAGAGAACAGAACTCACTCTCCCATCCACGCTGACACAAACAGCATCTGAATCAGCCCTTCTGAGGCCAAAATCAAAGCCTCCCCAGCACTGGAGTGGCCTACAGAGGGCTGACCCAAGCCAACTCCTACCAGACTCTCAACTCTGTCCCTCCACAGGCTCTCTGACAAGCAGCCAGCTAGCCTCGGCCCAAAGCCCTTCAGCAGAAGGCTGCCTGGTAACCACTTCCTTCCCCTAACAAACAAAGGATTTTCATGAAAATGCTGGAGGGGAACTACTGGGTACAGCCAGGTGAAGTTACCAAAAACAGGTCCAAAGGCCACCAGCACTATAGGGAGAAGAGAGCCTGAACAGAGGAACTAAAGACTTAGGTTTGAGTGCTTTCCCTCTCAAGGTTTCTATTTCATCTTCTTGAAAATAAGAGTTGGACTAGACCAGGAACGGCTGTTTCCATATGGATTGTGAACTAAGAATGGTTTCTCTAGTTTTAAATAAGGCTTTACTATTTTTTAAAATGTAAAGATCACTCTTAGCCAGCAGTTCTGAAAAAAGCCAGCAAATGGGCATATCTGACCCTCAGGTCTTGGTTCCTAGGTGACCTCTGCACTAGACAGCCTTTAAAGGTGTCTGACAGTAATACTCTTGGCCCCCCTAAAGGACCTCAAATCAAACTAGAGAAGGTGGTAGAGACACCACTGTGCCCTCTACTCCTCACACAGAAGGGAAAGGAAGAGGACCTCCCATCAAGTGGGTGGGGTTGGGAGGTGAAAATCCACATTGGCCTATGTGGAGGCTGGGCCAAAGCCCACCACAAGCCTGCAGCCCCCTGGTGTTCCACACTCAGAGGCACCCTCCTGGCTCTGGTATTGGAGGGCATGCATATAGACCAAACAACCCAAGAAAGGTCAGCAGTATTCCACGCATTCTCTGGACACCCTGGGCCCTGCAGCACCCAGTGAAGCCTTGCCCAAAGGGGGTGGAGGAGAAGGGACAAAGGAGAAAGGGATGGGAATTTCCTAGGCCTTGGTAGGCAGTGGAAGGTAGTAGAACCCTAGACTTGGAGTCAGGTGACCTGGCCTCAGGCATTTATTAGCTGTGGCTGTGAGGAAAGGACTTACTCACAGATGACAGTTTCCTCATCTGTGAAATGGGGAGGACAGTATCTGCACTACTTCCGTTTCTCACTTTCTTAGAATCTCAGCCCCTTCATTCATGTGTGCATTCACCACATAAACAGAAGACATCCTTGTTGGCTCTTCCAGTCTCTTCCAATGCCTCTTTGTCACAGGGAGGTGACGATGGGTTCCCAAAGGCCAAGCCAGCCCTGCACAAGCCCTGGCAGGCTGAATCCTGGCAGGTGTGGGCGTGGCAACATTGAGACAGTCGCATGTCTGGCTGCTATCCAAGGACCAAGCTGGCTAAGTGCCAAGGGATTCACCACCAGAAGGAAATGGGGGTCTGGGCCATGATAATCCAGAGTTGGTGAAAGGTACATACACACACCAATCCTATTGAGAATTCTCAAAGTCCTGGAGGCAAGACTTTCTTCAAACCATGGCAGTGGAGGGAGGGGCAGGCAGTAAATACCTGTGAAGACTATCAACCGCACCTCTGGAGGTAGGGAAGAACGGGGAGGAGAGGAGAAGCAGCTGAACCAACTGTGGGGTGTGAGGCCAGGAGAAGGGGAGAGCTCCATAAGAATCAAGAGAAATGGATGAGTCCTTGCATCGACTGATACAAGGTGAAAGAAGCAGAACCAGGAGGCCAATGCCCATCACGACCACAACGGCATAAAGGAAAATCGCCAAGTGACTTCCAAGTTTGGATCAGAGTAGTAACCAATGTGCTTGTGCGGACTTGCGGGTGGAACACGCCTCCTGCCCGACCATGGAGTGTGAGGGGCATCCTCAGATACCGCCAATGTGACCTTTCCGCCTAAAGTCATCACTGACTCATGGGGGTGGGGAGGAGCACGGATGAAAAATGTTAAAGGGAAAAGTGCTTATGCAGGAAAAGCTGCAGCTGTTTGATCTGAAGCCACAAGACTGAAGGAGGTGGGAGGAGCAAAGGTCACTGGCCATCATGGAGGGCCAGGCCAGACTCCAGGGACAGAGGAGGGACCAGGCCAAACAGGAAGTGTTTGGTGAGCCCAGGATGAGGACTCAGGCTTCCCAAAGCTGTTCCCACCTCACCCTCACCCTCCTCCTCAGAGAAGCCCCCAAGGACCTTCTCCTAGCCTGGATCCTGCTCACTCTCCTGAGCTGAAGGCCACAGGCTGGAGCCATAGACCTCCTTGGCCAACTCACACCCAGAGCCAGCAGCTGTCTTCCCCTCTTGTCAGCCTCCACCCAATCCCTCTCTCCCCAGGATCTGTCCTCCTCCTGGGGTGTGGTCTCCCCATCTTCTCCATTGGTTCTCTCCAGGACCCACCAGGGCCATGCCCTAAGGCAGGGAGGGGCCAGTACCCACACTGCCTTCGTAGGGTTCTCAGCCACTAGATCTGCTGATGGGACAGGAACAAAAAAGCTTTGCCCAGCTCTGCCTGCTCTCCCTCCCAGCAGCTGGGCTAACCTGCTCCTAGAGGATGACAAAGAATTGCCCAGGGTCAGTCAGGGCCACAGGAGCCATTGTGACATGTTCAGCAGACCACCAGAAGCCTACTGAGGCTGCCCAGCCCTTCTTGGCAAAGTAAGAGGAGACCCACAGAGTCAAATTAAGAGGAGACGCTGGCAGAACCCCTGGCATCCTTGCAATGCCCAAGCCAGTCTAGCATTAGGATGAACTTCTGACTTTCAGAAAGGAACTGTCTTGTCATCACTAGGTTAAACTCAAGAACTGACTTTCTGCCTTCTTAGAATCTCAAGGCAAATTGCCAGGATGTAAGCTAGCTACTTGGAGATAAGGGATGACCAGGCTAGCCAGAAATAGCGAACTAAGGTGGGGTATTCCTCTATGGCACTGGGGTGGAGAAGACCACCAGAGGAAGGCAGCCAGCAGCTACCCAGAGACCAGCCTAACCTTAGGCCTTCTCCAGTGTCCCCCTCTAATGCCAAGTAGCCAAACAGAAGCAGATGCATGACCTCAATATCTACTGGCTTCACAGTGAGCTGGAGGAACCTCACTGGTCAGAACCTTGGCCCTTCCTCCTCAGTTCTTGGGGTCTCCCAATGGAAAGACTTCTCTGGAAGCCTGGAAGGTCAGGTCAAGAGGGAGAAGCAGGGTAGCAATGTTTCATCCAGGTCCTGGCTTAGGGAGAAACCTGGAGATGTCAGACACACTGGAGTTCCCTGGGGAAAGCGGACATTGAGCTGATACTGTGGCTGCCACCAAGGCAAACCATCTACTCCCAAACCTAGAACCAAAGAAAGCCTGACTAGCATGAGGACCTGCAAACAGCAGGGGTCGTCTACATTTCAGCACATGGTTCACTAAGCCAGCTCTAGAACTGTCACTGGTCAACATCTCACTGGATAGTCAAATCCACTTTGGAGCTAGAGCAAGGAAGATTTCCTTCTTAAGGAAAAAGGATCATTTGGTCCTCAAAGGAAGTGGTAAGGGCAACGACAAAGGTCATTAAAGGGCTGGATTTTCCCAAGCTGAGGGTCACCACCGGCTGCCTGCTGCACAGAAAGGGAACAGCACAGTGCTGGTGGCTGGGGGGAGTCTTGGGCTCCAATGACTAAGGCATGGCACTAGTCTTCTAGGATCCCTTCAAACCCACCTTGGACACTAGGCACTGGCTAGAAGGGAAGCTGAAGAAGAATTCTTGGAAATAAGAAAGAGCTAAAAAGCAAAGATGCAGGATTTCCATGTCCTAACAAAGGACAGCTGCAATCTTTGCCTATGGTAGAACCTTGCTGTAGTCTACCCAGTCAAGCCTCAGCTTTCAAGGGGGTAACATTCACAGAAAATGAAAGTCAAAAATGCAAATGTTGATACATTGACCCCATCAAAAAGTCTTTCTTTCTTTTTCTTTCTTTCTTCCTTCCTTCCTTTTTTTCTCTCTTCCTTCCTTCCTTCCTTCCTTCCTTCCTTTCTTTTTTGAGGAGGAAGGCAAAGCAATCAGAGTTAAGTGACTTGGCCAATGTCACACAGCTAATCTGAGGCCACATTTGAACTCAGGTCCTCCTGACTCCAGAACCAGTGCTCAATTCACTGTGCCACCTAGCTGCCCCCAAATGGTAATCTTTCACTAGAGATTGCTGGAAACACTTTTTTTTCACCTTCATAACAAAACTAATTCCAATATGTACTTTTTCTAACACAGTAACCATGAACTAGCCCATATGATGGCAGCACACAAAATATGAGTAACATGCAAACCATTTTTTCTCACTAGATATGCCTTAGGATTCTGTGACCTTTCATGCTAACATCTCAATAAAAAAACAACCACTGATTTCAGACAATACTGACTTTTTATAACACACAAAATTTATAGTAACATAAATTCTGTACCACAAAGAAAATCCTTGAAACTAAGACGTGTTTGAACCTATCACTTTCTACTGTGTCCGATAGCAGTGCAAGGGCATTGGACTGTAGACTAGATCACTGCAAACATCTCTGCCTCAGCTGCCCTCTGAAAACCAAAGGAGATGTTGCCAGGACTACAGTCACAGCTGTCAAAAGAGACCAAGACTGGGGAGGTCTTGAGTCCAGACCCAAAGGACTTGGCATAAGCTTTGGGGGCATAACAGCAACACAAATCTGCAGCGAGGGTACCAGGGGCTCTTTCCTCAAATCTGTGAAGCACCCAGTAGAATCCTGGATGCGTATCCCGCCTCATTTTTTTCTCTACTGCATCATCATGGTTGCCAATGCAAGAGTGAAAATGGGGCTACTAATAAAATCACACAAATGCCAAGTCACATGAATGTTGGGGATTGGCTACATCTTGGAGGCTCAGAGTGGAAGAGGCCTTCAAAGCCCTTTAGTCCAACAAGGGTCATTCTCCACAGGCCTCCCATTCTATCTGGGGCTAGCATTCCTTGTTAGAAGGTTCTCTTTCCTGGGATCCCAAGCTTCTACCTCAGAAGCCTCCTCTTTATACAACAATCCTTTAGGTAGCCAAAGTTAATGCCCCAAGTCCTCTCCGCCCCTCCCCCTAATCTTTTCTCCAGGCCACCCATCCCCACTCTTTCATGGGCTGCTTCTGAGCAGGCCTCTTGCCACCCTGCTCAAAGGCCTCTGGATTTACTCAGCTGTAAAACAAGATCATGGACATCACATTTCAAGAAATCTTAAGAGAATTGTCTAGATCTCTCAGGGCCAGAAAGCAAAGTGGAAATAGAAAGAATCTACTACCTCCTGAAAAAACACCCAAACGAAAATTCCCAAGAATGTTGCAGCCAAAATCCAGAGATTTCAACTCAAAGAAAAAAATACTGCAAACCTCAAGAAAGAATGAATTCTCAAGTACTGAGGAGCCACAATCAAAATCACATAAGATTTAGCAGCTACAATGATAAAGGAATGGAGAGCTTGGAATCTGATATTCCAGAAAGCAAAGGACATGGGCTTACAATGAAGAATGACTTACCCAGAAAAATTAAGCATATTCCTACAGCGGGGGAAATAGTCCTTTAATGAAACATAAGACTTCTAAGCACTACGAATGAAAAGACGAGAACTGTGTAGAAATTCTGAAGTTCAAATACAGATGTTATAAGAAATATAAAAAGGTAAACACAACCATGAAGGACTAAACAAGGATTAATGCTTTCATTCAAATATGAGATGATATATGTGTCCCCTCTGAACCCTCTCATCATCAGGGGTGATGGAAGTCTAATAAGACAAGGCCTAGGGGGTCAAGAGAAGAATGGAAAAAGAGAAGAAAAGAAATACAACTAGGGGGAGAAGGAAAGGAGGATTAAGGAAAATCATTTTACAAAATCAAGGTGACCAAGTAGACAGTTACATAAACAAGGAGCAAAGAGGACAGGGAAAGCAATGGACACTTGAATCTCACTCTTAATTGAAGTGGTCAAAGGAGAGAAGAATATATCCACACACGCACAGTACATTTCATTCTACAGAGAAACAGAAGGGAAAGGGGAAAAGAGAGGAAGATTAGAGGGAGGGGTAGATTAAGAGAGGGATGACTCAAGCGAAACAAATTCTAACTAAGGGTGTACTAATACGTAAGATATTTATATCTCTTTTTGAGGTGACAAAGAATGAGAATTTAAGGAGATATCTCCTGGGGTATGGCTGAAAACGTTAAGCTATATAAATATAAAAGGATACCACTGTGTTATAAGACATGATGAAGGGGATATTTCAGAAAAACCTTGGAAGACTTGTATGAACTACTGCAGAACCAGAATTTATACAATGACAGCAATGTCATAAACACAAACAACTGTGAAGGAATCGGGGCTCTGATCAGTATATGACCAAACACGATTCCACAGGACTAATGATGACACATGCTCCCCACCTCCTGATAAGGAAAGGAAGTGCTTACAGGGCAGAATGTGACAAATGTATATTTTTAGTTTGGGGACATGGCCAGTGTAGAATTTGTTCCATTTGACTATACGTGTTTGTAATAGTGGTTTTGTTTTTACTTTCATTTTCAATTGGGGAAGCGGGATGGGGGGAAAAAATCAATATTTCTGATTGAAAAAATAAATATAATTAGGAAAAAAAAGAACATTGATCTTGGTTCTTTAGATTTAGGTCATTCCTGGAATTTGAAAGTTTTTTTGATTTTCACATCAAAAGGTTCCTTGTCCTCAAGGCAAGGCACATAGAGTAGGCAACAAAACAAAGTCTCACATAAGCTTTTCCTTTGACTGAGATGGGTTCTCCACTGTGTGCCCTTAGGTCCTGGCAACCCCCTAGTTTCAGTTTAGTACAAAGAAATAATATAATCTGGCAGCACAAGATCTAGTTTAGAATCTTCTGAAATAGGGTGGCTGACCATGGAAGGGGAGGGTCATAGAGGTAGAAATGGTGAGATGTGGCAAATGATTGGATGAGGTAGCAATGTAGGGTAAGATCAGGAGATGAGGAGGAGAGAGAGAAGGCTGAGATTACAAACCTGGGACACTGAAGAGACAGTAGCACCCTGACAGAAATTGGGGATGGGGTCATTTTGGTGGGGAAAAGAAAGGAACTTTACAGTAATAGACATGTCAAATTTGAGGTGTCTCAGCTCTGCTGCTCATATGACCTTAAATCTTTTCACCTTTTGGTGCCTCAGTTTCCTTATCTGCAAATTGAGGAGACTGGACCAGGTGATCTCTAAGGTCCTTTCCAGTTCTAATCTTCTACAATTCTGAATCCGTATTCTAGTGACTACTTTATTATGTCTAGGATCAAAGAGAAACTCCTACTTGCATTTAAAACACTTCACAGCTTGGCCCCTCCCCTCCTCATGGCCAACCACCCTAGTTCAGACCTACTTCTCAAATAGACTACTGCCACCCCCTTCTACTTCCCTGTCTCAAGCCTCTCCCCTCTCCAATCTCTCCTCCACACAACTGCCAGACTGGTCTTCATGTCGTCAGCTTCCTAGGGTCATCTGAAGATCAAAGGAGACAGTATTTGCCAGACCACTGAGCATGGTCTGGCAAATAGTAGGTAATTAATAAGTGATTGTCCTTGCGTCTTTCCTACTCGGACTCTAGCGACAGCCTTGTCATAATGACAATACTTCCCTTCTACTCTCTGGTCCAGACAACCAGGCCTTCTATTTCTGCCACATGGCAATCCATCCATCTGCCATCTTGGTCTGTCCCCTAGGCCTGTACCACTCTTCCTCCTCAACTGTTGTCTCACGGTCTCATGGTTTCCAGGGCCTCTTTCCAGCTTAGTTCAGGCACCGCCTTCTGCTGCAGGCCTTTCCCTGTCCCTGTCCCCAGCTGGCAGGGCCTGCCTTCTGAGATTACCTGTTATCTCCCTCATCAGCATATTGGATACATCCAAATATGGACAGGTTGTCTCCTCCATTAGAATGTAGGCAGGGAATGTTTTTCATGTTGTTTTTGTATCCTTGGTAATTAGTGAGGGCCAGCATGTCACAAAATAGGCGCTTAATAAATGATTGCTGCGTAATTGATTCCCTGGCCAATCCTCCAGATGTGACTGAGTGGTTTCAACCCACAGCCCTCCAACCCAAGGCAAGAAAATCAATGTCAAGGAAGATCCCGTACTTGCATAGCACAGTGGTACTCCTTGTGGTAACAAGTGAACAACCTGGGGAATGGGTGAAGGATATGACTGAGTCATAAAGAGTGAGTGAGGAATTCTGGGAAGATTTTTGTAAAGTGAGGTAGAACAACGAAGGACCTGAAGAATACATGTTCCTGAATCAAGGAAACAAACTCAGCCCTCAAAGGCCTGAAGTCCACTTAAAGGCATCGACCAGTCTTCATTGAAGAGTGCAGAGAATGCTCAGGCTTCGGGAGAAGGGGCAGCCTGTGGGATGGACCACACTGCATTATCAGCTAGTTTTTATTTGCTTCATGGTACAGGTCAGCTGCTGAGAGGAGGAGATGAGGGATTTTATTTTAAGGCATCAATTCTAATTGAGGTTACATGAGGGGGTAAATGAAGGCACCAACAACACGGAGAGGTAAGGGCCACTCCCTCCCAAGCTCCTCTGTCTGCACCTGCTGAAATTCAAGCCCTTTTCCAAGGCTCCGGCAGCCAAATGCCATCTTCCCCTCCCCTGAGCTCCTCCCCCCATGACACTGGACCCCTCTCCTACACTTAGCACTTATTCCTCTTTTAATCGGTTATTTGGTTCCAGATCTTATCTCCCTCTCTCGACTGCACACAAGAGGTCAGAGGCCAGCCTCTCATTCGTCTTCGTGTGTCCCATAACCCAGACTACAGGATGCTCTGTAAACAGGTGTGAAGTGAATGGCTAAATGCACAGCACTTTTTGGAGGCTCTCTGGGTCCTTGGGAAGGCTGTAGGGAGACTTTGTCCTATCCAGTGGCTCTGGTCCCCAGAGAGGGTTGCTCTGGGCAGCTTTTCTCCCCTATTTGTGATCCTGGCCTTGTGCCAGATGCCATTGGCTGTCTGGATGGAGGCCTGGTATCCAACGCTGGGAAGACAAAACTCCAAACAGATCCCACCAGTCTTATCTCATTCCCACAGCTCAGGACTGCCCAGCCTGAGGCAGCCCATGAGGACAGCGGTTGGCAAGCCAGCCCCCTCCCCTATCAAGTGGGCCCTGTCAGAGACACAGCTTGAGACCGGCTTCCAGCAGGCTGCAGCAAGAGGAGCTAGCTCACGCCCACGTGGCTGCCAAACCAGCTTTTCTTCTGAGGCTGGAATGGAGCAGAAGGAAGGGGTGCAGGAGGCCCAGCAGCCTCACTCACCAGGGTTCCCCCAATGTCCCTCCCCCATTGTCTGCAGCTGTCTCATTCCAGCTGTGCAGCTGAGACCTGATCCCATCTCGTGGGCATGATGGCAGAGTGCGGGCCACCTCAGAGACCCTCCTTTCCCCCTCAATCAGGACAGCTTTCATAGGAAGTCTATAGGATACTAACTGAGCCACCCCTAAGGGGGTGGGGAGGAAACGTGGGCCAGCAATACAGAAATAACCTCTGGCATCCACAGCTGCTCCAGATGTTCCCTGGGTCCCACACAGTGCTCCCCCCCCCCCAGTCACCCTTGCAGGAAGCAGACACCCATGGAAAGAGCACAGCAATCCCTAGAGGGAAGGAGAAGCCAGCCCCACCGGATGGAAAAAGCAGAGGCCTCTCCAGGCTCATATCTGGCCAGTCCCTTCAACCTCGGCAGGGCCAATTCAGAGAGAGACTTCTCCCTCCGCAGCATGGAGGGAGCAGGAGGGAGCTCTGTCTCAAGGAGGGCTCCTGGGCTCCGGCCTGAGTTCCAGCACCTAGGTCGTCACTGAAAGCAAGGCCTTTTCTGCTCAAAGTCTCACTTCCTCACCTGGAACATCTGTAATGCCTAGGTTGAAGGGCTGGGAGGCAAGCACTTTGTAAAACTGGAAACACTATGGAGAGTGGAGGCCTTCTCTTCCTGAGAGAACATCCCCCATGTGGCTCCTCCTTTTGCTTAGCCCACCACACCCTCCTGTCCAGCTAATCCACTCTCCCAAGACCCCAGAAGACCACAGGAGTCATCCCTCTAACTAGGGAACCAAGTCTCTACCACCCTGGAGTGCTGGGGCCTCACTGTCCAGGTCCCTGGCCTGGTAGACCTCAGAACCTTATCAGGTATCCCTAGCACCCACACCCAGGGCCTAGGGGAGCAAGGCGAAGGAAGAGCTCTGGAGTTAGAAGGTCTGCGACCTTGGGTAGGATGCAGTCCCACTCTGGCCTCAGTGTCTCTGTCTGTAAAATGAGGGTGCTGGGCTGCAGGAGTTCTCCTCTCCCTTCCAGATTCTCATAAATGTTTGCTGTTTTTCAAACATTCAAGGCAGCAAGGGGGTGCAGGGCCTGGAGTCAGGACAGCCTGTATTCAAATCTAGCCTAAGACAACAACACAGGTAGGTCACTTAACCTTGGCCTGCCTCAGTTTCCTTATCTATCAAATGGGAACAAAACCTGCACCTCCCTCAAAGGGCTGTTGTAAGAATCAGATAATATCTGTAACACAGCACACAGTAGGTGCTATGTAACAAACCTTCCCCTTCCCACCACTGAGGACAGTGATCTCTAGGTAAGCGGGTTTTTCCTTGAGAAGTGTGGGCAAATCTCAGTGGCACTTCTGTCACATGGGAGCCTGCTCAGATGACCCAGTTAATGTCTTTCCACTTCCAAATGCTGTGACACCGTTCCCATGGAGGTCTGAGCTGGGAACACTCTTGGACCCCAGCAGGCCACGATCCCCTGGGGGCTGCCACAAACTGACCGTCTTGGTGAGAGAGCCTGGGTCCCAGCAGACTCTTCTCCAGGTTTGCAGAGGCAGCTGACAAAGTCCACCCCTATGGAACTTTGGCTCAGCAGGGCCTCAGTGGACCTTTAGTCTGAAGCCAGAGCTCCTTGCTGCCCCCCCAGACAGCTTCCCTGCTGACATCTTACTCCTCCGGGCACGAGGAGGGCCACAGAAGATCATCCACCCTGAAACGTTGTCATCAAGAACCTCTCCTGGGAATGTTTACCACCATGACAAAAGCTAAGTGGGCAACACTCAGACTACCAGTATAGTACAAATGGATATGGGTCAAGAAAGCCTGCTGCGGAGGTGAAAAAGGAGAAAGGAAGGGCCCTTCTTACAGAGGGGCTGTAAGTCAGGCTAGCCTCAAGGAGCCACACAATGGATAGAAAAGTGGGAACCCAGGCCCAAAGTCCGTTCTGGAATGTTCTGCCCTATTCCACTACAGCGCACTCCCTGGGCCCCGGGGGCAGAGTCCCCTCTTCTCTGGTCTCCTGCTGTCTCTCCTGGGATTCTCAGAGCCCAGCAGGAGGGACAGCCAAGGGCCAAGTTGGTCAGGTCTGCCAGGCCACCTCGAGCCAAAGGGAGATATCTGGCTACAAATGCCAGAAATAATCATTCCCTTTTCTAACCTCTCAAAGGGTCGAAGCTCCTCAGCTCTACCTGTTTCACACATATGGCTGCACATGCGTGCGTGTGCCTGCACACACACACACACACACACATACACACACACATGAGGTTTATCTGCAGCTCTCACCCCCTGGAAAAAGCAGAAGAACCTGGGTTGTGACCCAGCACTCAAAAAGCACCCCCCTGTCTATCTTCCTCCAGCCCTCAGCGGGCACTAGTCTCAGGCCTCCATCAGGCACAAACCCCAGTGGTGTCTGGTGTCGCTGTATGAACAGAAGTAAAGCCTGGCACGGGGAGGAAGCGGGGAGAAAGCTTGGCTGGGCGATCAATCCAACAGTGAGGGGTTACCCTGGCACAGTACCAGCAGGGGAAGCTGGAGGGGGTGGGGGAACTTCCCAGATCTCCCTTCCAAAGAACAAGATGAACTCAAAGGAAAGAGGGTGCCTCCTGGGGTAGGTGGGCATCTTCTCTAAGAAAGGAGAGACTTGGGGAGATAAAAGGCAGGGTCCCTAATGTAACCTCCATTGCCAGCCTGCCTCAAATGGCCTAAGGAACCTTGAGCAGGAAAGAGGGGTCAGGAGCTGGGGAAGGAGCTCAGAAATAGAGGCCAGAGGCAGGCACAAAGGGACACATTCCTGATGATGGGCAAAGGGTGCTCCCGCCTGAGAGAAGTTGTGTCTGCTGCTGCAGAGGGAGGGCCTGCCTGCCCGCCTGGGGCTTCCTGGGAGGTCTGGGACAGATGAAGGAAGTGGGAAGGAGAGGCATAGCCAGGGCGTGCCCACCACGTGTGGCACAGATAACATTGGATGGGCTGGTCCAGGAGGGCACACACATCTGTCTCTTCACAGCTGGTACGTGAAGGGAGAGTTGGGGGGACAGGGATGTCTCTATGCGGGAGAGGTCAGCTTTGCCTCTGAGGGGCTTCGGCCTGGGCAAGAGGTCAGGTGATGGGTGGGTATATGTATGTGTCATGCAAGTGTGTGTGGAGGGAGTGAGGTTCTGGGCACCCTCTGAAGGGAGGAGTGGGTATGTGATCCCTGGTGACCTGTGTTGGCTAGGGGAGGGAAGGTCGGGCTGACCACAGGATACTTGTGGGGTGAGGTTTGTCATGGTTGCTCATCCATGGGCACATGTGTGAGCAGAGGCCATGGGAGCACAGGGGGCATCCCCCTTTGCTGGCAGTGTTTATCTGTTCCTAGAGCTGAGGGTTGAGAAGATAGCTCTCTTCCCTCCCTTGGTGGGGGGCAGTGTAGAATTAGATGGAGGGGGGGAAGGGTGCCCACACCAGCTGGGTATGAAACCCTCCCACATCTGTACCCTGGGGAGGGAGAGTGGGATCAGAGCCCACCCATCCTCAGTGTGTGGCTTTGGGGGAGGCAGGAGGGAGAAAATCGTTTGGGGGTGGGGAATGTGGGGAGGGGCCCTGAGGAAGCTCCAGAGGTCTCTTCCCTCCAGCTCTCCTAGGGCAGGGTGGTCCTGGAGAGCTGGAGGGACCTGCGGGTGAGGGGGGCTCCCAGAGAGGGCAGAGACTGTGCCCATGTGTGTCTCTCTGCCTTTCAGAAGGGGGATTCCCAGAGCCCTCCAGGGAGGGGCCAGGGCTGGCTGTGGGGAGCCTTGGAGCCTCTGAGAACGCAGCAGGGGTCTCCATGGGGGGGGGTGCACATTCATGGCACCAACCTCCAGGGAAGCCTGAGGTGAGTCTGAGAAGAGGACAGCTTCTGGGGTGGCACTGGAGGTGCCCTTGGAGGCTGGGCATGGAGCCTTACTCATTCGAGGCTCGGGGTGGGGGGGAATTCCAGGGGCGGCTGGGGAATCTCGGACCTCTCTGAGGGGATGGGGGGGAGGGGGCGTGGCGTCTGGGGACTCAGGAGGGAGGCCAGGTGTCCACCGTCCTGGCCCCAGGGGGGCGCCCAGGGGCGATCCCGGGGAGGGGCAGGGGTGCCCTGTGGGGGGAGTATTGTCACGTGTGTTGAGTCATAGCCCCCCCCCCGCCTGCGGAAGGGGGATCACAGCGAGGAGGGGGATCCCCGGCACGCTCCTGGGGGAAAGGGGTGCTGATCACCGCGGGCGAGGAGAGTTTACGGCGAGGGGGAGGTTCTCAGCAGTATGGGGGAGGGGTCACAGCGGTCACGGAGGGGGAGGGGTATTGGATCACAGCAGGGGGGTTACAACTGCGGGGTCACGGCGAGGAAGGGTGCAGGGGAGGGGGGTGATGGGTCACAGCGGGGGGTCGCGGCAGTGGGGGGGGTCACGGCGGTGGGGGTCACAGCGGGGGGTCACGGCAGTGGGGGGTCACAGCGGGGAAGGGGGTGGTGGCTCACAGCAGGGGGTCACGACATTGAAGGTCACAGCGGGGGGTCGCGGCAGTGGGGGGGTCGCGGTGGTGGGGGGTCACGGCAGCGGGGGGGTCGCGGCAGGGGGTCACAGCGGGGGGTCACGGCGGGGGTCACAGCGGGGTTCACGGGGGGCCCCGTACTCACGCGCCCGGGTCGCCCTGCGCGCCCACCAGGAAGCCGAACTTGTCGGTGCGGCGCTCCGCGAAGCCGTTGGCCTCCGAGTCGGAGCCCAGCGAGCTGAGCTCGTCGGCGGCCGAGGCCGCGTCCGGGCCCGGGACCAGGCTCTCCCGGGTCCCCGAGAGGCTCCCGCCCGGCCCCGGTGAGCGCGGCCCGTTCTCCCCGCGGCTCTTCGCCATCGCCCGCCCGGCCCGGCCCGGCCCCGCCCGCCGCCTCCGCGGTCTCCTCGGCCGCCGCCGCCGCCACCGCAGCCGTCGTTGAGGCCCCGCCCCCCGGACGCGTCCATTGGCCCACCGCACCTCTGGGCGGGCTCAGAGCCGCGCCCCCGCAGGCGACCCCGGTCTGGGCCAATCGGAGCCTGGGATTCCGGAAAATCCCCGCCCCCAGCCGCCCGCCCCTCCTCTCGCCCCCCCAACCCGGAGCGGCCAGGCGGGCGCCGAGCCGGAGCCCTCCCGGACACGGGACTGCAGGGCCCGCCCACGGGGCTGTCAATCACGGAGACTCACCTGGACTGAGCCGAGGCTTCCCGCCTCCTGGGCCCGACTTCCGGACTCGGCCAAACCCTTCCCCCACCGCGCTGGGAGCGCGGAACGAGAAGCTGCTGGGTCTGTGTGTTACCCCTGAGGTCAAATGCCGTCCCCTGTATGTCGGCGGGGCTCCAGCCCGGCTGCCCAGCCGCGTTCTGCGTGAATTACGCTCCTTCCCTCCCTTCTTCTCCCACCTCCAGACCTTTGCCCAGGCTGTACCCAACGTCCACAATGCTCTCCCACATTAGGTCTTTTCCCTCTTTCCCCTTGATGCGGGGGGGGGGGTCTCCTCCCCTCCCCCAATTCCCTCGCCCTTCCTTTGTGGTTAAATGTAAGGAGCTTCTCCCCCTTGGAATTGAAGCACCTTGAAGGCAGGGTCTGTCCATGCGTCTGCCCCCCAGTGCCTAGCTCCTGTGTGGGGGGGTGTCCAGGGAGGGAAGGCGCTGGACTGGGGGCTCCCTCCTGCACTGTCAGCCCCGCTCCTTCCTCTGTGGGTGTCCCAGATGTCTTCTGAGCTCTCCTCCAATTCTGACCTGGCATCCTGGGGGCCTAAGATTGGGAGAACTGGGAGGGGGAGGATCGTCTCAGGCCTCTGGAAGGAATTCTGCTGGAGCCTGTGTACCTCCAGGTACCGCAGCTCTCTGGGCCTCAGTTTCCCCATCTGCACAAAGGGGACCCAACTTACACTGCCTACCTTCCGGGGTAGAGCTCTGCAGTCATCCTGATGAATATCTGGTCACTGCACCCAGATGGCTCAGGAGGAGAAAGTGTGACTGGTCACCTGCACAGCCCTCCCTCCCTCAATGTCCAGTCCAAGTCATGTCATCGTTTCTCTGATGTCTCAGTCTTCTTCAGGAACGAAGGACGAACATGACCTCCCAAGACTATTGTGGGGAAAGGTGTCTCCATCTAGAAATCCCCTCCTCCCTCTGTTTTCCTCTCTCTTCCTCCCTCCCTCTCTCTCTCTCTCTCTCTCTCTCTCTCTCTCTCTCTCTCTCTCTCTCTCTTTCCCATAACTGGTCTCACCACTCCTCCTCCTCAGTGTCTCTGGCTGGATCTCCATCCCCATCACACCCACTCTCTGGCTTTATAACCCAGCCTTTTTTCCATTCCCCTCTACATTGCCTGGAGACCTCATTAGGCAAGTCAGGTCAAGGAGCATTTCTTTATCAAGCTGTAACTACATGCTGGCTCCCCTGAGTTCAGTGGTCATCTCCATGGAGACCACCAGATCTAACCCTGACCACTCTCTTCTAGGTCCACACCAGAACTCATTCTCTTTCTCCCCAACTTCCCTCCAGGAAGGTCAAGGTCCCCTCAACTCTTACCCTACAAAGCCAATCTCTGGCCAAATCTTGGCCTTTGTTCACCATACCTCTTTTAGGGAGAGAACATGTTTCCCTCTCCCCAGTTACCCATTAACCAGTCTAGTTTTGGACCTCATTAGTCGCTTCTAGACTATTAAAGAGCCTGTTAATTGATTTCAGCCTCACTGTCTCTCTACTCTGATACATCTCCTTTGAATATTTTCCTAAAGAATATGTCTGACGGTGGTACTCCCCTACTCTATAAATTCCAGTGGCTCCCTATTCCCAGGAGAATCAAAAGCTCCTATTCATTACTGAAGGCCCTTTATCCCCTGACCCCTTCCTACCTTTCCACCCTTCTCACACCTCATTGCCTTCAAGTCTCCACTGTCCAGTCCACTGGCCCCCTGGCTGTTCCCCACCCACACTACCTCTCCCACCTCTGTGCGTTTGCCCCATTTCCATTGCCTCTCGTGCTCTCTCTCCTCACCTAGCCCTTTCAGAAGTTCTTGGCTTCCTTTAAGGCTCAGCTCAAATCCCACCTTCTGCAGGCCCTTCCTGTCCTGTCCTACTGGGCCCCCAAGCCCTGCCAATCTCAGACATCTTCTTATCCTCACTTTGTACTTAGCTTGTAGTGCAAAGTTATTTTCACATGGTCTTCCCAGTGTACTTCAGGCCAGGGACCCTGCTTCTGCCTTTCTTCATATCTCTAACACTTACGAGCTTGGCACACAGCAGGCAATTAATAAATACTTGTGGACTGACAGCTTCCCACTCTGACCTGGTCATTTGCTTCACCTATCTCCCATACACAACCTCTGAAAGCAGCTAATACAGGTATCTCATCCAATTTACAGGAAACTGAGGCTCAGTGCTAAAGTCACTTGCCTCAAGAAGCTGGGTTTGAACCCAGGCCTTGCACCAAGTCCAAGTCAATGCTTTTTCACTAAACCAACCTGCCTTAGTTTCTTCATCTGTAAAAGGGAGGATTTGTACTGGATGACATCAAGGTTCATTACTAAAAAAAAAAAAAGTGGGGGGAGTGGAGGGCTTAGCCTGGGCTACCAAGGCAAATGGAAAACAATGCATGCTTTTAATGTAACTCTGGTGTTTGGTATATAGTAGGTGCTTAACACATGTTTTAAAATATTATTTTTATTTTCAATTGGAAATTCTCTTCCCACCCATTGAAAAAGCAAGAAATATATTATGCATATGAAATTATGGTTAATAAGTGCCTGCTGAATGGGAAATCCTGGGGCTGTAGTCTGAGGGTAGCCTTCCTTTCTTGAGTTAGAAGGTACTTTTGAAATGCTGCAGTGGCTAGAATACCAGTGCAGGAGTCAGAAGGACCTGAGTTCAAATTTCACCTCAGACACTTGACACTCACTAGCTGTGTGACCTTGGGCAAGTCACTTAACCCCAACTGCCTCATCCTGGGTCATCTCCAGTCATCCTGATGAATATCTGGTTACTGGATTCAGATGGCTCTGGAGGAGAAGTAAGGCTGGTGACCTGCACAGCCCTCCCTCACTCAAAACAAAGTCAAGTGCAGGTCGTGTCATCATTTCTCTGATAGCGTGGTCTTCTTCGGCATGAAGGACGAATGCACACTCATTTACAGGTAAAGACCAGGACACCCAGGAAGGGGAAAGGACTTGTCTGAATCCTTACCTGCCTTATATCAGTGAGGAAAGGGAGCCCCAAAGCCTAACTCTGACCCCTGGCTTTCTAGTGGGTTCTGCAATATGGTGGAACCTGGCAAGCTACAGTAGCCAGTGACCAGGGGAGCCAGGACTGGGGTATGATGGGAAGATCCCTGGTTTTCAAGTCAAGAGATATTCCCTTCTGGTTTGAGTGACCCATGGACAGCTCTCCCTTTCTGGGCCTCACTGGGAAAATGAGGGGGTCCGGTGAGGTGAGGTGGTGTCTAAGGTCTATTTCTGACAATCTCAGGTCTCGGAAACTTGCTCAAGGGACCGGGGAGCCCAAAGCTCCTCAGCTGTTTCCGTAGTCTCAGCTCCAACATTTTTGAAGGTTTCTTCGAGGCCTGAAAAAATCTCTGGCACTTTTGGTTTTCCATAACTAGACACGGAGACGTCAAAAAGCAGATGTGGTCCCAAAACGGGCCCTGGGGGAGGGGGGCAGAGGATATTTTAGTCTCCGTGAAGGGTCTGGGCACAACATTCTTTCCTTTAAGCAGTTCAAGACAGAATGCCTCCCTCAAGGCTCTGGCCTGGCATTTCAGAATGCAAACATGGGTGGAGCCACAGGGGCCTGGGCACTGGGCTCAGAAGGCCAAGCTCTGCCATGAACCTGCCTGGTGTCCTTGAGCAAGTCACTGGAAACTGCTGGGTGGAGAAAAGGGTCCTTGCTGTTCTCGAGGTCTCTTTTCCCAGCATTGCACAGCACTTAATGGATGTAGGAGTGAGGGAATGAAGGAATAGGTTCATTCATTTGAACTTACTTCTCCATCTGGAAAATAGGAATAGTTAGACATGTCCTGACTACAGGGCTCTGACTTGGGGTAAATGAAATAAGTAGGCCAAGTGCTTTGTAAACTACTTAACCCAAGACAAAAATAAACTACCAGGATTCTGGGGGGAGGAGAAGGTGTGACTCCAGGGAGATAGTGGACACAGTCCTTAGATGTCCAAGATTGCCCCCAGCTGCAGCTGCCAATTGGGGCGGCTTCATATCACCCAGGGGCATTGGGCACCAACCGGGCAGACAGGAGCGCCCCCTACTGGCCCCACAGGGCCTCTTCAGAGGGCTGGAACATGGCCTGGTGCCTGGGGTAGAGATGTGGCAATGACCACCAGCTCCCACAAATAGGCAAGTCCCTCAGTCAGCACCCCTACCCACCCACATCACTCAACCATTAGAACAAGGGATATCAGGGCTGGGAGGGTCCTGAGAACAGGGAATGTCAGGGACCCTCGGATGCCAGAATTAAGAGGAACCTTAGAGAATGCTGGATGATAGAGGAGAGACTTTAGAACAGAAAACATCACAGCACAAAGGAACCTTGGAACCCCCTCCCCCAGCTAACCTTCTTGTTTTCCAGATGGGGCAACTGAGGTCCGAGAGGAGAGGAGCCATGCTGTGGGAGCCCTAAGTGAGCTGGGGGCCAGCAGGCAGGACCATGGCTCCTCTGGGAGCTCTTTTTCCTTTCTCAACGAGATAGTACTCAGCTTCATCACATCCATTCGGGATTTGCCCACCCCAGCTGTCCTCAGACTTCGGGCTGACAATTGTCCAGACTGCCCCAGTGGGGTATGTAGGACAATCTGTCAGCCCAGCCAGCATGAGGGATAGACAGGCGGCATGTACAGAGTAGGGCTGGGACCTGGCCTGGTACCTGGGATGAAGAGATGTCTTACAGAAGTCTGATTCCAGCAGATGGGGTGGGGTGTGTGTGTGTGTGCGCGTGCGTGTGTGCGTGTGTGTGTGTGCGTGTGCGTGTGTGTTTGTGCATGTGTGCGCGTGTGTGTGTGTGCGTGTGTGATGTCAGAGAGAGGCGGACCAGCAGACAAGCATACAGACTGACAACAGATAATTGAACAATTCAGCCTGCGTGAGGAGGGCATGAACTTTGGAACCAGTGGAAGGATCTAAATTCAAATCTGGCCTCAGTCACTAGCCGTGTGACCCTGGGCAAGTCACTTCACACTGTTTGCCTCAGTTTCCTCATCTATAAATGAGCTGGAGAAGGAAATGGCAAACCAGGGCAGCATCTTTGCTAGAAAACCCTAAATGGGGTCATGAAGAGTCAGACACCATTGAAATAGTTGGAACGACCACAAAAAGGAAATTGAACTCCAGCTCCAAGCTCTGACATCCCCTGTTCTCAGGTCCCTCACTCTTTGACATCCCCTGTCCTCAGGCCCTTCCCAACCCTGACATCCCCTGTTCTAGGGCCCTTCCCAGCCCTGACATCCTCTGTCCTGAGGCCCCTCCCAGCCCTGACATCCCCTGTTCTAGGGCCCTTCCCAGCCCTGACATCCTCTGTCCTGAGGCCCCTCCCAGCCCTGACATCCCCTGTTCTCAGGCCCTTCCCAGCCCTAACATCCCCTGTTCTAGGGCCCCTCCCAGCCCTGACATCCCCTGCTCTCAGGCCCCTCCCAGCCCTGACATCCCCTGCTCTCAGGCCCTTCCCAACCCTGACATCCCCTGTTCTAGGGCCCCTCCCAGCCCTGACATCCCCTGTTCTCAGGCCCTTCCCAGCCCTAACATCCCCTGTTCTAGGGCCCCTCCCAGCCCTGACATCCCCTGTTCTCAGAGCTCTGTGCACAATGACCTAGGGCAATGTGCCCAGGTTTCCCCTCCCCAGTCTGTGCTCTACCCTCTCTAAGGCAATCAGGCGTCTCACAGATGCCACACTGTGAGCTCATGTTTGCCAAACCCTGGCCCCATATTTGGTTCCCTCCCCAGGGATCTTGCCTCTCAAAGGAACCATTCACACACATTCCATCCACTGACATTCTTGGCCTTTTACCTCCTGGGCAATGAGCACATTGGCCACGGCTCTCACTCACCCCCAGTGCTGGCCTTCCCTTGTGACTGGTTAGCCTTGTGGAGGGGCTTGAGGTGCTGACATTTCCCTCCGATCCCCTGCCCTCACTATCCCCCACTTTTCTTCCCTCCCCCTCAACAACTCAGCTCCAAGAAAGGCCGCCAAGGCTCAGAGTGACATAGAGTCCTTTGTCTCTGAGCTTATCTTCACAGGATACATCATCCTCCTTTTGACAGATGGAAAAACCGAAGCTGGAAGGGTCAGAGCTATCGGCTTATTTTGTTGGGCTAGGATTAAACAGGGTTCAGTCCAAACTCTCAACGCCTCCCAGTCCAATCTGGTTCATACCCCTAGACATAACCCCCCACAACTTCTTTTCCTGTGTCCTGTGCTTTAGCCAAAGCGGGCCACCCATTCCTTTTTGACTGACTTCGGTACATATTTATTTTGAATATAATTATATATGTATATATTGTCTCCCCTGATAGATGTGAGTGCCTTGAGAGCAAGAATTTTCTTAATCTTTGCTAAAATATTGCCAGCATCTAACATAATCTTGGCACAAAGTAGGTGCCTAACACAAGTTTGGCACATAGTAGGTACCTAAACACACGACTCATAACCTATACATATACCTATTCCTATTGGGTTGGTCTTTGTCTTTGGATGTCCTGGGCCTAGCACAGGGCCTGGACCTCCATTAATACTCATTGATTGATGGAATTCCTGTCTTACCAACCCAATGTTTTATCAAACCCGGCAGGGCCTTAGATAGTGGAATCAATGTTCATCTCTGAGTGACAATCCACCTGAACAGTTTCTAGGAATGCTCCTAAAAAGAGGGGACTGCTACTCTTTGCTAACTCAGAAGCAATGATGTGTCAGAATACAAATGTTATAGATTTGTTTTGAAGCTTCCTAGAGAAGGCAGCCTGTTCCCAGTCTTTGTCTGAAATGCGTTCCAGATATCAGGCCAAGTAGAATTCATGCAGAGGATGTAGATGGGTTGTTTCCAGTAGGGTCCCAGCCTGCGACAATCCCATGACCCAGACAACAGCGGACTCTGTGGCCGCACTTAACCTTGGATGCAAAGAGAGCTAAAAGGACTAAGGAGATTAGCCCTTGGGCCCTGGCCTCTCCAATCTGTCTTCTCTAAAGCTGCCCATGGGATTTCTCTCCTATACACGGGTCTGCAAGTCTCTGCAAAGCCTTGGGAGGCTCTCCATTGCCTACGTAGGAACACCCAAGTCCCTCAGCCTGCACGGCCTGGCTCCAAGTGTCCCTCTCGTCCCTGTCCGGACGTCACCAGGCTCTCTAGGCAGTTGGCTTCTGGGGCTGGAACACCCTCCCTCCACCTCTGTACCTGTAAAAGCTTTCCCGTTTCTTGGCGGCCCAGCTAGGAGTTTGTTTCTCCTGTGAAGTCCCAACACCACACCCTCCACTTCCCCTGTAAGAATCCTCTCCCTTGATTGTGCAAGCACACTGTCCACATCTCCCCATCCCTCCTGCATTCTGCTCATCTGGCACACAGCTTCCCACCTTTTAGGGCACTGTGAACTCCTTTCATCTCTCGCATAGACAAGATCCTGCTTACACAGCAGCAACTTAATTCACATGCAGACATTTGCTAGCAGACCTAGGTCCCAGGCACTTGGTGACCAGATACTAAGTGCATCAGGGAAACTCTATGGAATGGATGACACCCTGCCGGAAAGTAGGTTACAGTGCTGGCCAAAGATGGAAGGTTATTCAAGTTTCGACCTGGGCAGCAGCACAGTGAAGTCTTTTCTTGGGATGTTTTTCTGAGGGTCATGACCAAAAACAATGAATAAAGAGGAAAGAGTGTTTCCTCTGTAGGAGGAAAGGGTTCTGGGGCTAAGGGTGGGCCTCAGCCAGGTCTGCACAAGAGGCGGCCACACAATGGAGAATCCCATGAGGCCCAACGGCTTCCATTGGCTCTCAAAGCCCTTTGCAGTCTCATTTGAGCCTTGGGATATCCCCAGGAGGTTGGTGGATCAATGTCAGGGAGATGGTGCTGTTTGAATTTAGACTTTGCCTCTTCACACCTGTGTAACCTTAGACAAATCCCTTCAACCCCAACAGGCCAGTTTCCTTGTTGCTAACATGTAGGGGATGTAATGAATAATCCCTCTGGCCCCATCTGTGAGCCAGGCCTGTTTCTCCACAGTCCCAGATGCAGTGGGTTTGGGGAATGGCAAAGATGGAAGGATCTGAGCTGGAGGGGACCAGGGCCCTCTTCTAGGCCAATGGAACCTGAGCAATGAAGGCCAAGGCCTTAGGGTCCAAGCACAGGGGCCACTGACCCTGGGATCCAACAGAGGAAAAGCATGTGAGAAGCCAGCCAGTCCTGCCCCTTCTCCTTCTCGAGAGGCGCAGAAGAGCGGACTAACCCTAACCCTGAGTCCTAAGTGGAAGGTCCAGGCCCACATGTTCTGACCCCAAGTATGGACTGTGTAGTCTGGTGGGTGCAGAGGCTGTCTCTGGGATTCATGGGATTCGGGCCAGTTGAATGTCAGATGATAAAATGAGAAGTGATCCTTAAGCAAGGTCACCAATAACTCCACCTGAAATGAGTGCCAGAAATGACCTAACAACTTTTATTTTCAAAACCAGAATACCATTACTGATGAATTTTTGGAAAACCTGATTATCAGGAACCAAAGCATCCAAGACTGAAAAAGTTTAACTGAAGCAAGAGTTTAATTAAAATTAAGTAACGTAACCTTTACAACACAAGACGGAAAACTACAATGTGCTCCTTCCTCCTGCCCCCTACCAGGTCGCCTGGAGAGCCAGAGGAGGGGCCTGGACCTCAGGGGCAGTGTGGTGATACCTGCTTCATCAAAGAGGAGCAGAGGGTTACCGGACAACCAGTGGCGAGGTCCACGGGCTCTAGAGCCACAGCAATACATGGGGCTGTCAGGCAGGGGCTGCTTGGCGCTGCCTGGACAGTCCAAAGAGGTCAATCGGGTCTTCTTTTCTAACTGAGTCTGGGAATACAAAACCTACACAGGCTGAACACGCCCTCTGGGAGGTCCTACTTCTTCCTCCCGCCTCTTTCTTTGAGCGCCAGGTGGATCACGGCACCGTTTGCCATATTATAGTATGCCAGGGAGTTGGAATCTTTGATGAAGATGCCCTGAAAGAGAGAGTTCCATGTAAGGACAGGAGTAGCCAGCTGTCAGGGGGCATGCCTGATCCTGACCCCCTCTCCACTTCTCTGACCATTCAGATGCCCCTCAGGCAGGCCCCCACCTTGGTTCAGCCTGCCCTATGCCCTCAGTGGAGCACATGGTGGTATGGGAATCCCTCCAAGGATCCCCCAATCATAGAAGTGACAATGTGGGGCATGGGGCATGCCCAACTCACCTCATACTGCAGCTTCTGCTTGCCAGCGGGCATGCCAGTGGCCTCATGGATCTTGACCTTGATGACAGAGACCTGCAAGACAAAGATGAAGCAGGGTGACCCTCCCTCCAGGGCCCTGCCCCTTCCTGACCATGGGTCCCCACTAGCACGTACCTGGTCTGGCAGTGGGAGGGTGAAGACCAGCACCTGCCCATTCAGCTTCCATTCAGTCTTGTCCTGCATGTTAGGAACCTGGACCTTGATGGTGACTGGTCCCTGTGATCAACAAAAGTGGCAATTACTTCGATGAGTAGAGAGGATTTTTTGAACATGACCTGCCCAATTGGGAGCTAATTCACTTTGCAAAGGAGATGGCAGGAGGTGAAGACTGGCCTCCCCTCAACAGTAGCAACCATGTCTACAGCCCAAGAAGGTTGGGTGAGCGCTCGATGGGTATTAATTCTCTCAGCTGATCCTCAGGACAGTGTTTTAAGGGGCAGTCCTTTCCCTGGTCTTCAGGTCTGTCTTCTGTGAAATGGGGCCGCTGTTCTTCCCCACCCCCCAGCTTCCATGGAGCCTCCTGAGACAGCAAGGACCTGGGGCAGGGCCCAGGGGCTGCTGCAGGGATGAAGCACTAACCCAACTGCTGCTTCCTGTTTCGGGTGCCTTCCCTTTTCCACCTCACCTGACTCACCCACCAGGTCAGTCAGCCCAGCTTCTGTCCCTCTGCCAATAAGACTCAAAAGAATCAGAAGCCAGGTCCTTCCTACATAGCTGCTCTCTTGCCTGCTGCCTTTGGAGCTGGGCCCTGAGTCTGTGACCAAAGGCAGAGGACCACACGGAGCCTCTCCGAGGATCCCAGCAGGACAGCCCAGCCGCCTTGTTCTCTAAGATAATAAACACTCTTCACAAACCAGAGGCCCCACATGCAGCTGGAAGTCGTCCAGACTGCACTACATGCCTTGTTCCTCCGGAGAAACTCTTCCTCTGGCATAAGGCTGTCTTCTGTCTTCAGTTTCTTAGAAGCAGGCTCATCCTCCATGGGTGGCGGGGGGTGGACAGGAGGCATGGGGGTCGGTGCAGGGACTGGTGCCACTGGGGGGGCTGGCACAAATGCTAGGGGCACAAAAATATACTTAGCCAGGAGCTTCCCAGGGGAGGTGACCACATGCCATTCCCCAGCCCTCAGCCTTATTTATGGGAAAAGCAGGTTTCCCCAAGCCCAGGGAATAGCCCCCAGGATGGCTGGCCTGGGACTCCATCAACCAGAAGGAAGGATGAGGGCCTGCTCTCCGTGCGTTGACCCATTGCCGGACTTGGACCACAAGCTCTCTCCGCAGTAGCCCTCCTCTCCATTCCCCCAGACCAAGTCTCCCTGCAGCTTCCCACCTGGGCCACATGCATTTTTAACAAGGTTTTTCTTAGAGGCAATAGCAACAACTGAGTCTCTACTATACTTAATTGACTTATACAGATAACACAATAAAATAAAATAGCTATGTGTAAGCCAGTATATGAGAGACTGTTTCAATCTCTTCTCCCTAAAAGGCTGTGAATCCCTGCATGAATTCAATAGGTCTTGGTGGTTAAGCTAATCAGAAGGGCATCAGAACGGCCTTCACTTCATTTTCCATCAGCCCCCCACCCCCTTAAGCTTCCCTCTGCACACCGTCATCTCCCCATGACCACCCCCATAAGCTCACTTCAGTCAGGGATGGGCTCTCTTTTTCACATCTGTATTCCCAGCACTGGGCCCAGCACCTGGCACCCAGTAAATGCTATTAATAAATGTTTAGTGACTGACTGAGATCAGAACTGAAGGATGTCACACCTATTTTCCAAGCCTTAATTGGCACGGCTGATAAGGGCCGTGTCCTGGTATAATCTGGGAGCCACAGAGGTCCTGCAAGGAGGGCACCCTTCTACTGCCAACCTGGCTGAGGAAGGGGCTGTCAGGGAGGCAGTGACCAAGGAGGGGCAACCCTGAGGGGGATGGAGGGATGAGGAAGAAACGCAGGATCTTACTACAAATACCAAGGCATCCAAAACAAAGACAGTCCCTGCCCTTTGGGGAGCTTGTTTCCTTAGTCAGAGTCCCAGGGATGGCGAGTAGAGCCACAGGACAGTCAATCAATCCGCTGAGCATGACAAACCCATGGGGCCCACAGGCACCCAAGGCTGGTACCCAGCTATGCAGACTTTGTCACATGTCTGCTCTTGTTTCCTCATGTGTAAAGTGAGATGTGTGGACAAGGACCCTTTCAGCCTGAAGCCTGCGATCCTGATGTCTGTCTGGGAACTGAGTGCCATCAGAAATGTTTTCTTCCCCCCATGGCCTGTCTAGCACAGTCCCACAGCAGAACCTGGCCCTGACACCCTTGACATGTTCCCAATCTCTCCTAGAGGAACTCTAAGGCCCAGGAATGGAGGCAGTTCTGATGGCCAGATAATTCTGACTGCTCCAAGTTCTTTGGCTGACCTGAAATCTGCCCCACAGAGGAAGTCTCCCTCTGCCCAGAAGGCACTAACCGGTTGGCACAATCATAGGAGGTGGCCGAGGTGCCATGATGGGTGGAGCAGAGGGTGGCATGGGGACCACGTTGATGCGAGGAGCATGGATGATGGGTGGCATGGGGGCAATCACGGAGCCAGGAGGCAGGCGGACCACTGAGGCCATGGGGGGCCGTGGCATGACAGGCACAGCAGATACCACAGTGGTGCGGACAGGAGGCGGCATCTAGAAAGTATGAGAGGGTACATGGGTGCCAGAGATCTGGGCCAGAGATGTCACACAGCTGGCCGTCATATGATCCGCCAGGTTCTTGGGGCCAAAGAGCCCAGCTTTCTCTCAGCTGCAGGGGCTGGTTCACACCCCAGGACTTTACAGGAAAACCTACCCCCCACTCCTAAAAAGCCGGCACTCACTCTCCACTTAAGGACTCAAGGACAGCTGGGCCCCTCAGAGGGAAGCTAAGCAGTCTGACCCTGATCCAGCCTACTTTTGGAGAGGGCTGGCTTCTGGCCATGATTCTACAAGCGACTTTAAAGAGCCTTCCCTTCCCCTTCCAGCCTTCCTCCATGGTCTGGGCCCTGTGCAGCAGGCCCACCAAAGCTTTGTTCCTCACTCACTTCCTAGCCACAAAGGCCCAGCACCCCACTGGTTGCCTCTTCTCTACTGAGTGGCATGAGCACCCTGCCAGGAAAGGGTAAACACCCCCCAAACACCCCATGGCTCCAGGAGTGGCTCCAGCTTACTGAGGGAGGCCGGGGCACAGAAGTGATGGGTGGGGCTGAGGTGGGGACGTTGGGGGCTGAGGATGGAGGAGGAGGCTGAGGGATCTCATTGGGCTTGCTGGGGCCAATCTTTTCCTTGCTGTCATCTTCGGGCACCAGCCCCTTGGCCTTGTGGATGGCTTCAATCTGCTCCTGGAGGGTGATGTTGGCCTGGGCGGCCTGCTGGGTGCGGGCCATGCTGCCTGAGTGGCCATCCCAGGTGACCTGGAGAAGAGTGAGCCTGGGGTCAGGGCTGGAGCTCCACAGACCCCACCTGGACAGGAGGGGAGAGGACAAGGGGTGCTAGGACCCAACGCACCTTTTCCTCCGGCTTCTGGATTTCCTCCTCACCAATCTTCTTGCCAATGGCCGTCTCCTCCACGCCAAAGATGTCAGTTCGCCGCTCAGCCAGTTGCTTCAGGCTGCTCTCGATGTCCAGGCCTGGTACACAGATAAGGAGAAAGGAGTCACCCAGGCCAATGCCAGTTGGGCAGCCAGTCTAAGAGCCATCTGAGCATGGGCTGCCAGGACTGGCCCAGCCCTGGTGCCCAGCGC
The DNA here is from genome assembly GCA_023548195.1 of Bettongia penicillata ogilbyi. NCBI lineage: Eukaryota > Metazoa > Chordata > Mammalia > Diprotodontia > Potoroidae > Bettongia > Bettongia penicillata. The sequence goes on along the minus strand of JAJHZJ010000154.1, from coordinate 7,286,949 downwards.
CTTTCCACCAGGCCAGCAGCAGCTCCAACGTGATCAGGTCTGCCACCACAACCCCCTCAGCATTGTTTGGGCTAACACTGGCATTGCTTTAAGGTTTGCCAAGGTTTCATTGGATTCACCTAACACCTGGGAAGGTCAAGGCTATTATGACTGCCATTTAATAGCTGAGAATACTGAGGCAGACAGAGGTTAAGTAACTTGCCCTGGGCCAATTAGGTTATACATGGACTTGGCTGGATTTGAACTGGCGTCTTCCTGACTCCAGGTCCAGTGCTTTATCCACTAGGCCACCAGCTGTCCCTAACAGGTAGACAGGATCTAGAATGATAACCCTATTTTCCACCAAGGGATTTTTCTCTAACCAAGGAGCCTTCTTAGAAAGCTGCCTGTAAACTGAACCCTATGGTGAATGCCCACCACGCTCAGGCCTACCACTCTCAGCAGAAATAGTAGGGATTTAAACTGTGCTATCATCGTGATGGCTCCACCTGCTGGTTTGTGCTTGATTTTAAATTCTCATGTTGGGGCCAGGCCCGGGAGACCACCTGCTGGGGAAGTGACCCGCACCCCCACCCCCACCCCCCCGCCGCCCATCAGGGCAGCAGTAAGGAGAGTACTCACCTGGGGCATAGACCTCATCGTCACTCTGCTTCTCCCGGATCGAGCGATCCCGCTGCTCCAGCCAGCGTGGGTCCAGCAGTCCAATGCGCATATGTTCTTGCATCTTGCTGGCTGGAATCTTTTCCCCCGTGATGGGGGACACGAGATACTCATCCGGAGCTGGGGCTGGGGGCAGGGGCTTGGAAGCTGAAAAGGAGGACAGAAGGTAAACCCTTGCAGGCAGCAACTCCCCCAAACTTCAGAAACCTGCCGGGCCTATGGGTAGCAGAGCAGCGTCCATACCTTTGGGGTCATAGTCTTTGCGGACAATGACCTGATCTGGAGTAGGTGGGAGTGGGGGAGGCATGGGGGTCTCTGGAGGAGGGGGAACTTTCTGGCCCTCCTCTTCATCATCAGAACCCTAGGGAAAAAGACAGTTTACAATCTGCATTCCCCCTGGAAATGTGGCCCTCCTGCTAGGGCTGAGGCCGAGCTGAGGTCACCAGCCGCCCTCACGTCCGGCCCTGGCTGCTCCCTGAGGCAGCAGGAGGCCCTGGCTCAAGGAGCATCCATGAGCTAAGCTTCCCTCTTCGGGCAGAAGCCAACAGGCGCCAGGCCAAGCAGCTCTCTTACTGACTGAATGGGAACAGTGGGCTCATGGTGCAAACATTCTCGTGGGCATTTCCAGCAGCTGGCACTGGGCAGGCTTCAATGGGGCCTCTCACAGTAAGCTCTGAGTGGGGGGAGGGGCTGGGAGGCAGAAGAAAATCAATTCCCACAGATCCAGGGGCATGCCCTCCTTCCTCTGGACAGCTCAGTCTGGGAGAGGAGCTGTTGTGTGGGAAAGCTCTTGTGAAGAGGAGGGGGCCCTGGGCAGGCCCCACAAGCGCCCTCTCCGCCCCCCACCCAGGTCCGTCTCTGCCGGCCACCTCGTCCATGTCCTGCACTTGGGTGTCCTGGTCCAGCTGGGACGGGGGCTCCTCTGTTTTCTCCTGCTTCTCATCCTCATCGTCAGACTCCACCTCCATCTCCACTTCCTCACTCTCCCCAAACTTCTCGTAGCGCTCCTGGATGAGGATGCGGGCACCCAGCTCCTCCGGGGTGGTGGGAGGTGGGAAGTTTCCTGCAGGGAAAGAAGTTTTGCTTTATCAAAGGCATTTCTTAAGAAATGTGGCCTAGAGCTCACCTGTCCACCCCTGACTTGAGTGGCTTGGCCTGTGGAGCCTCAGAAGCAGACAGAAGAGATCCTGACTAAGCCAAGATGCCAGGGCTCTCAGGCACAGGGCAGGCCGGTCCCTATGCCCACCTTGTTCATTGGGCTGGAAGTCCACAGTTTCCACCACCACAAAGTCATGCCAGTCAATCTGCGCATATGCCACCCGCTCCTTCTCTTTCTCCTCCTCTTCCTTCTTCCTCTCCCGCTCCTGGAACTTGGCCCACTCCACACGGTAGCACACCTGTAGCAGAGGCCAGGCGATGAGACCCCCCCCACCTCGGGCCGTCACTGCCATAGCCCAGAGGAGCCAAGGCACAAAGCTTGTACCCCCAACCCCCTTCCCCCAAGGGGAATCTCTGGTAAGGCCCTGTGAACAGCTGGACAGCCCCACACCACAGCAGTGACAGCTGCTTTGTTACATCTCACAGTCTGAATCTACAAATAGAAAGGGCAGGGCACAGTGAGAGAACAGAGCGCCTTGGAGATGTGTCAGCCTGACAGCTCCAGAAACCAAAGTTTCTGCTGAGGGGCTAAGGAAAGCAGCTGCCAGCTGATCTTCCAGCTCTGAGATGCTTCCAGAGAGATACCTGCCTGTGTGACCCCTGGGGGGCAGGGGGGGGGGCGGGAAATGACCCTCAGGGAAGAACCCCGAGATAGCCCCTGGGGACAGACAGTGATCATCTGGAAATCTGATGAGGACCCCTGAATCTCTTCAAGCAGAGATTTCTGCTCTCTCCAGGCAAAAGGGCTGGCATGTGGTAGGGAGGGCATGCTGAGACACTTTGGAGAGGCCCATAAGGCTGCAGAGGTCAGCTTCAGCTGGACTTTTGGGGCTGAGTAGGCCCGTCCTTCTCTGCCACCATCCTCAGGCATAGGGTTCCCTTACTGGAAGATCATTGAAGGTAGTGACTCTCTCTGCTTTCATATTTCCATCTCTACTATTTAGCACATAATGAAGCATTTATTAAGCTCTGACTGTAGGCAAAACATGCAAATAGTAATAGTCCCTGCCCTCCAGGAGCTCCCTTCTGATGGAAAGATCCCTGGTGTAGGTGGAAAGATATATTACCTTCACTGATAGAGTCAGACCAGCTTCTGATACTGACCCATTGCCGGTGCTCTGAACTTCAGTGGCCAGAACTTTCTGGTCTGTGCCTTTGAGAACTGTGGCTCCAGCTGCTTCATAAATACCTTTGCTTGCTTACTCATGGCCCAAGAGAAGGGAGGCAACAAGGCAGAAGGGGCCAGATCAGGGACCTCGGGGTGACTGGTCATTTAGTGGAGGGCATTTGGAGGGGCTTTAGAGCGCCCAGGAGAAGCCCAGACTTTCCAGAGGGGGAAGCCTGACCTAGCAACATCAAAGTCCCCAAGCCACTGGCAAAATAGGAGAGACTGGGAGTCCCTTGGTCATTAGCTGAGACAAGTGGGGTCAAAGAAATGTCAAAACTCAAAGGCTTCTGGGTACTGCCTATCCTTTCCCTCCCCTAAACAAAGTGAGACAGTGTAGCAGGAAGGGCATCCAGCTCACAATACTTAGGTAGACAAGCACATTTTTTTCTGAAAAAATTTCTAACTTACCTGATCCAAAACTTCTCGAGGGTTCTCCGCTTCCTTCTTGAGTTTTGTAAATAAACCTTTTGGTGGAATCAAGATCTGAAACACAGGCAGGTTCAAACAACCATTATAGAGGGCACTCGCTCTGAGATGAAGGGTAGGGGTGGGCTGGGGTAACGGCAGGATGGCCTCACTGGTTTCTGAAGCGCATCCTGTGATCCAGGAGCGACGTGGGAGCGTGACACTGAAGAGACCGATTTAGGAAGGAAAAACTGATCAGCTAGACATGGAGAGGTCTGCACAGAGACTAGATGACCAACTGTCAGGGATATTTGGAGAGGGGATTCTTGGGTAGGACTAGCTGGCCTTTCATCAGACTCTAGGACTTTGAAGTATAGGCATAAAAAAAAGCCAATAGTCTTTATGTGCAGCACTTTGTAGTCACAAAGAACATTCCATACAATGTGTCATTTAATCTCTCAGAGAGGCAAGCTGTCTAGTAGAAGTCTTCTGTCACAAAGCCCAGGGCCATGGGGTCACCCCCCCCCACAGGCCAGCTGCTTTCCTGCGTAGGCTGTGATGCAAGGCAGGACAGCATTAGGGGTGGTCATAGGGGATGGGTCTGGGGGCCTGACAGCCCTCCTGCAAGCAAGTTGGGTCAAGTCCTCACGACCTCCTGCCTCCACTTCTGTCTTCTACCAGCGAGGGGCCACTCACCCCAGATGGCTCTGGGGGAGAAAGTGAGACTGGTGACTGCACAGGCCTGCCTCACTTCAATCCAATTCACCTGCATGTCATGGCATCGCCTCTGTGAGAACAAAGGACAAAAGCCAAATACCTAGGCCTTGCTCAAGGCTCCAACGAGCCGTCTTGGACCTCCCTGGGCACTCCTGCCTCACCTTCACACCTTCAGGCAGAATGTCCCTCCTTATTTATGTCTCCTGTTCACCCTCTCCCTTTGCTCAGGTTTTGTGACACTGTCTCTCTACCTCCTCTTAGCCTTTGCTAGCTCATCACCCCCTATCATGTCTCTAACAAGGTGTGTTCCAAGGCTCTGTCCTGGGTCCACTTCTCTTTTTTTCTTGAAACTCACTCACTCTGTCTCTCATCTTTTTCCCGCCTCTCTCCTTCTGTCTCCATGCTCTTCCCTTCCATCTGTCTCTCTCTAGACCCATCATCCACCCTGGATTCAATCCTCTCTGTGCACTTCACTCACAATCCCTAGACACAGCCTCAGTCACTCTCTCGGGTTCCACCATCACCAGATGTTTCCTTCTCATTCCATCTGGATGTCTCAAGGACATCGCTGTAGAAAACAGACCTCATGCATTTTTCCCCAAACCTAGCCTCTACCACATTTCCCCTCATTCTGTCCAGAACATGGGCATCCTTCCCTCCACTCCTCACCTGCCCCCTACATTTCCACCTTCCAATATCCCTCTCTGAACTTACTCAGCCCAATCAGGCTCAGGACTTCATCCTCCCTAGCTCAATCTACTGGCCAAAACGACCCCTCTGCACACACCAGCCCCTGCTCCATGTGAAGCTCTTCCATCAAATAGCCAAGTCCCCTCTTCCCGCCACCCCAGCCTCATTATAGGGGGATCTCTTTCCTCTGCCTCAGTGCAGCCACACTGGCCCTCCCACAAGACACTCACTGCCTCTCACTGACCGAATTCCTGTCCCAGGATCTCTCAGGGGCTCCAAAGCCTCTGCAGGAGCATCAGCTCAGGGAACCCTCCCAGGCCCAGTTCTAGATCCTGGGCATTAGTACTTTGTTCCCTCACACAACTACTTGGTGTGGCTTTTGTTTCTACCAGGACAGTTTCCCTCTTAAAACAGTGGGGGTAGGGGTGGGAATGAGGATGGATTCCTTTCTGTCTCTGCACCTAGGCCAGGGCCGGCCACAGAGCTGAGGAAGGCCTTTGCCATGCTGGCTGAATGGCTGACTAACTCCTCCAGATGAAGGGTTTCTCTCTTCCTCCTCACGTTTTCCAAGGTTTCCGGTCCATCCCCACCCATCCAGCCCTGCCCAGGTGAGCGGGCACCTTAGTATACTGCTCCACCAACTTGGTGAAGTAGTTGAAGAGACTGTGCTGGGGACGCAGGAAATCAAACTGGTAATTCCGCTGCTCCTTCTGCATCAGCTGTGTCAGGAACTGCCGCCCGTTGCGGGCCACAAACTGTGCCGTCAGCTTTACCACGTCCAGGTCGAAAGCTGAGATGGACGGGGGGTCCGCAATGAACTCGAACTCTGGAGGGGGCTCCTTAGGCACGATGGTCTCCTGGATCACCTGGGCCTGGACCTGTGTCAAGGAGGAGGGAGTGGTCACTCACTGCCCACATGGCAGCAGCGGCCCCCACGCGGGATCCTCTCATGATGATAACCCACCCCTCAGGAGGGCAGCAGGATTTTGCACATGAAAAAATTGAGCTACACAAAAGTTAAATAAAAAGGGCTTCGAATGTCAGAGCGAAGAGGGCTTTTCCTGGTCACAGGCTCTCCTGTTAGCCCTGTCCACCCCGAAATTACTCAGATTTGCCTGGCACAGTTCAAATTTCACTAAATAGCTGATCCTGGATAAGTCATTTAATCTCAGCTGCCTCAAAAAAAATTTATTTTTAATTTTAAAAAATACTCAATGCTGAATCATGTGGTCCCCAAATGTCTTATTTTACTGAAGGAGAAGCAGTGGACAGTGGTGCCTGCACTGGGAAAGGGCCTGGCCATGTATCCCTCCCTCCTGTGGGCAGCTCTGCCACATCCTTGGTGCCCAAGGGGTTAAAATGAGGAGTGTGGGAGCTGCCTCCAGGGAGGATGGCTACTTCAGCAAGGGGTCAGTGAACCAGGTCATTTTTCACATGTGCTAATAGCTGCCTACGTGTTGATGGTGACAGCATGAATCTGGCCAAGCTGGAGAAATGGGGCCAGCGCCCAGTTCCAAGAGGACTCGGATTTGTCCATCACTGTGAACTGAGAGTGCCACCAGAGGAGTTAATTACTGGTGCAACACTCCATCCTGGCAGCGGACTCGAGGGGAGGACTGGGAAAAGTTAATGGTGACTTAACTGACTTAACGGTCTAAGCAGAACGACCTCATTAGTGCTAAGAGTAATCTAAAGTTCAGAGGCCCAGCCAAGGGAACTAACTGTCTTATAGATGTAGATGGCACCCCAATGCTGATGCCTCAGTGAAAAACACGTTCATGGCAATGTGGGCTCTGTCCCAATGCCAACAGGGCCCAAGAGTCTGGCAGGAATAGACTCAGGTGAGCCCTGACATCCTCTGCCATCAGCCGCTGGATTGCCACTCCCATAAGAGGGAACTCATGGTCCCTGCACAGGCAGGGAGTCAACCCCTATGAGTCTTCTGCCCAGAGGCCCCCCACACCACCAGCTGACCCTAAGGAGCATTAGGACTTTTCCTGCACTCTGCATAAGCTCCTGGGAGCCAGAGGGCCGCCCATTACTGGGTGGGTATTCCCCATGACCCCCTGGGAATGGGTACAAGCAGCCCCATGATGGCCTGACCCAAGCTTGCTTAAGATGTCTGCTCAACTGAATCGGGGGTCCCTGAGGCCAAAGAGGAGAGAACAAACTGATTTCCCCTATGTAGCCCAGGCGGGAGGAAGCCTCCGATGAGCCTGCTGGCCTGCTCTCTTCCTGGGAGGTGAGGAGTGGGTGACTACCCCTCTTTTGGGTCCCCTTTGTGATAGGAGTACAGAAGGACACGGAAGAAACTTGGAAGACCTTAGGCCTTGAGGGCGAGGACTCAGCAAAGTAAGGGTATGAGAGAAAGGAAAGGAGGTCTTTTGAGGATCCCAGACTTAGTATGTGGCTCCCTTCTTGCTCAGTTTGAGGGCCTGGGTTCAAGTGGCTGGGGAGGGGGGGGAGGGAGGCGGGGGAGTACCTTCTGGGGTAGCTGCTGCTGTGCGGCCTGCTGCTGCTGCTGCATGACCTTAGGGATGGCAGCTGAGGGCTCCTGTGCCTTCCCCTCCTTGAACTCACTGACTTTGTGCCGGTAGTAGGCATGGTATGGGTCATTTGGGTTGAGGAAGTTGAACTTGGGGTTGTTGATTTCATTCTGGCGAATACGAGCTTCAAACTCAGGACCATTTCTGGAAAAGAAGGAGCAGCTCAGTGGCAGGGCAGTCTTTGGGTCTCAGGGTTGTAAAATGCAGGGGCCTGGCCCGCTCATCATTTAGGCATCCCAGTAATCTCCTGGTTCCTGCATCCCACTTGAGGGCTTGGTGCCATCCTGGCTGCCGATGGGGCTGCATCCACTGGGGGACCCCAGAGGCAGAGCCTGGACCACCCCTGCCCCCCTTCCAAGGAGAAAGGCCTGAGGCCAACAGACTTAGGAAGGGACCAGAAAAAGCAGGAATGAGGAGACCCAGGTGTGATTCCTGAGTCTGTCACAAACTGTAAGCCCAGGGCCAGTCACTGTCATGGCTCCTCTCTGAGCTTCGGTGCCTTCACCTGGGTTAACTGCAAAGAACACCAGAGGCTATACAGCAGATGTACAGTGGGAAAACATGGAACTAGACGGACAGGACCTGGGCTCATATGGGGGCTGTGAAGGATCACCACTGAGCACAGGGTGCTGGGCCTGGAGGCAGGAAGTCCCTGCCTCAAAATCAGTTTTCGGACACTTCCTAGCCGTGGGGCCCCCGGGCAAGTCACACCACCTGTGCTTGCCTCAGTCTTCTCATCTGTAAAATGGGGATAACTGTAGCTCCCAGGGTTGTTATGAGGATCAAATGAGGTAACTGTAAAGTGCTCAGCACAAGGCCCAACACCCAGTAGGTGCTATATAAATGCTTATTTCTTTCCTTCCTTGGGTGACTCATTTCTCTGTGTTCTCATCTGTAAAAAGACGGCCGTCCCTTCCAGCTCCTGAGCTAAGATTCCCAAGACTTCTCACCCTGCTCTCCCCTCCATACATGTTCAGACCTCGTCAGGGAGCAATACAGGCCTGCGTTCAAATACCACTTCCTTATTCGTTGTGTCTCCCTAAAGCTCCCCTCTCTCAGCCTTGATTTCCTCGTGTGTCAGGGGAGGGAGGTGAGCAGTCTGATCAATTTCGAGGTCCCTTCCATATCCAAATGCCTTGAGAACCTTTTTGGATTCTTTCTGGTCAACACCAGTCCCACCCTGCCATTCTCATGTGGTCTGGGGGGCTCAGCAGGGGTCCCGCTGAGTGGGCCAGACACTGACAAAGCTCCCACAAGGGAAGGCTTCGAGGCCTCAGGCCCAAGAAAGGGCATCTCTGAACTGCAGGAAAACTGGGGGATGGGAGTCTAGAGGACAATTCAAAAGTACCTGGGGCAAATGTGCCCCAACTATGTGCCACTGATTTGCAGGTTTGTTAATTTTAGCATAAACTTAGAAACATGGCAAGATTTTTGGTGAAATGTGCTCTAACCTAGCTGGCAGGAGATTGGGTAGATTAGATGGCTTTTTCATTCCAGCTCTGTGCCACACAGCAAGGGAAGGTGAGACACCGAGCTCACTAGATGACCAAAGCCTCCTGGGGAGGGGAAGGGGTTTTCTTTCCTAGAGTACGAGCCTAGGAGATGGGGGGTGGTGGGGAAGTGGCACACACCACTGCTTCCTCGGACCCAAAGCAGAAATGCCTACCTCTTTTCCCTCACTTCAGGCTGAGGATCTAGGTAGCTGAACTGGAGGGAAACAATTAGTTGTCATTTTTCAAAGGTTTCAAAACTGCTTATAGATCACACTGGGTAGTCCAGGGGATCATTTCCACAGGATGTACCCAATAACAGTGGCTAGGGTCAGTGACCTGACCTAGGGTCAGTGGCTAGAGCGTCGGCTTTGGGAGGTGGGATGACCTGGGTTTGAATTCCGCCATGGGCAAAGACCAGCTTTGTGACACTGGCCAAGTCCCTTACTCTGTTTGCCTCAGTTTCCTCAACTATAAAAATGGAGATCATAAAGCACCTACTGGCCAAGGTTACTGTGAGGATCATGATACCTACAACATGTTCAGCACAGTGCTTGGCACACAGCAGGCACCATAGAAGCCTCCCATGGACAAGTTTACACAGGCAGAATGCTTGCTGACCCTGGGTCCTGGGAAGGGCTAAGTGTCTCCTGCTTAAAGCCATCTAAAGCATTCTAGGGGAGAGGGGGAGGGGCGGGGGTGAGTAGGGTGTCAAAGCTTCAGAGCCACAGAAATGAGCAGAGTTCTCCCTAAGTGGGTGGAGACCCTCCCAAGGGCCCTCCCTCTCCAGCTATGCCCAAGGCACGTACAGGTCAATGCCTGGGCTTTGTGTTGGAAGGAGAAATCGGAAATGATTTTTTAATTGACTTGTAGAGAAACATAGGAAGATGATTAGCCCTTGAGTCAAAATGACTGCGGCTCTGGTCAGCACAGGAGAGTCCAACGAGCTCGGGCCCAGAGGCAGGAGAGGCTTTGAAGCAGCACCAAGGTCACTGTGAGCCCACCCCAGGAGGCTGCCCCCTTCTTGCGGTCCCACAGCCTCCAGACCCACCTGTATGGGATCCAGTCCTTATGTAAAGTCAGTGAAGAGGCTAGTCCTAATCCACAGCTTGACCTTTGGGACATTTGGTGGAGGCCACTGCTGGGGGTGGGGTGGGGACCTTGTCCTGCCACCCAAAGAGCAGCTATAGAAAGGCCTTTAAGACGATTGCACCACAGTGATCCCACAATGTCATGAGGGGCACAGAGCTAATGAAGATGTGGAAGTTAGGAGAGTTCTCCAGGAGCACACCACCAACCCAACACATGGTCTCTGAACTTTGTCTGTGCTTGTGCACCCTGACCTACCTGGCAACAAAGCTGGCGGTCTTGTCCACAATATTCCTAACCTCAGGAGGAGGGTAGATGATTCCCACAACAGGCTTGGAAGGGGTAGAGTCCTCTTTGGAAGCTTCTTCTTCTGGGGGCTGCAAGGACAGTAAAGGGTGAGCAAGGAACTCCCATAGACCTCAGGGCCAACGACCCCCCCCCCCGCCAGAAGCTCCCATGCAGCCAGGAGCGAAAAGATGAGACCAAAGGGGCGGAGCCCAGCTCAGGTGGGTGGGCTGGTTTGATCTCAGACTATGAGTGGAAAGGCCCTAGAGGCCTCTGAACCAGCCTCTACAAGGAAGTTCTTCCAGCCACTGAGCCTAAATTCACTTGCCCTGCCCTCCACCCTAAGTTCTGCCACCAGCGCCAAGCAGGGAGGCTAAGTGGCTTTTCATGGGACGCCCTTCAAGTACCTGGAAGATGCTCACCATATTCCTGAGTCTTTTCTTTTCCCCATTAATTCCCCTCCCCCCATTCCAACTCAGCTTCATGGGCTCTGGTCTCCAGTGCCCTCCCCATCCTGGTAAATCCCCCCAGACATTCTCAACCCCATCAAGCCCCATCAAGATGGTTCACTTGTTGCTGCTCAGTTGTTGCAGGTGTGCCTGACTCTCCGTGACCCCATTTGGGGTTTTCTTGGCTGAAGTGGTTTGCCATTTCTTTCCCCAGATAAGGAACTGAGGCAAAGAGGGGTTAAGTGACTTGACCAGGAGTGCCTGAGGCCACATTTGAACGCAGGTCTTCTTGACTTCAGGCCCAGCCCTCCATGCACTGTGCCACCTACCTTGCTGCCCCCAGTTCACTTTTACCTACTGCTCTTAGGACACTCACTCACCCCTTGTTCTGGGTCCCACATCACTCTATAAGGTTTTTCTAGGATATTAACTGCAGACCTACTGGGTTCACTACTACCACCAGCCCTGAGCACAGAGCCTGGCACATGGTGGATACTTAAAAGTTTACTGATGGACAAAACCAATCTTCTAGCACTTCTGGCCAAATAAGGGGGACAAAACCTTGATCTTCCCTTCTAAGATTCAGTAGCATTAAAACAAAGTTCTTAATAAGAAAGGGAAAAGGAAACATCCTGCAGACTTCAGCAGAAAGCTGAAACAAGCTCCTCTGGCTTCCTTCATGCCCCCCTCCCCAAGGGGCCTGAGGAGAGCTGGAGCAAACCCTAGCCTTTACATCCTAGGGACATGCTAAGGGGGAACCTTACTAAGAGGACAAGAAGGGGAAGGAGCAGACAACAACTCATCACTTCCTGTACTTTCTGTCCTGGACACTCTTCCCCATACCCTGCCCTCTCCCCGATTTATGCCCTAGCAGAATGCCCCACCCCATCTTTCCCAGGTAAACAATCTGTATTTGGGAGGAGTGCTCTACTAAGATGGTATCTGAAATAAAAGGTCTGGCCCCTTAAGGGAAGGGGACAAGATGGATGGCCAAGCATCTACACTGCTTTTGCCAGCCCCTAGCCCTGCTCCAGGACCCTCAGCAGGCCCTTTTCTGTGTCCCTGTAAGGGTTCTCTAGTGGGTGGGAGGGGGTGACTTCTGACTTGGATGGAAAGAGGAGGAATTCCCAGGTGAAGAGGCAACAGGAGCCCTTGTCAGCAAGAACAGGCTGGTCAGGCTGCACAGGTGGAGGGTAGGGCTGGCTGAGTCCATCTCTGAACCTTTCTTTGTGACCAAGGAAGAATCTTTCAGACTCTAGAGTGGGCAAACAAGAAAGCAAAAAGCCTCCAGGTCACCATTCCTTACTTTGGGAGGAAAAACCAAGGACATTATCCTCATCACCACAGAAGTTCTATGGGGGATGAGGGCAGAAAAGAGCCCAGACTGGCTCATTAGGGCTCTCTTAAAACCGGAGTCTTCAGGGAGGTGCCCCAAGGAGGCCTTAATATATTAAACATCTGTAGTGGCCATGCCCTGGGGCGATACAACGTTGAGGTAAAACAAGCATCTGTGCAAAGCAGTCAGGGGAGAGGTGGCAGAGGAAGCTGCCAAGGAAGGCAGAGTGCAGTGGGGTGGCCACTTCAGGCAGCAAAGATGAGGAGTGACAATGGGCCCAGAACAGCATCCGTAACACTTCCTTCTCTTTCATCCCTCACCCCAAGAGACAGAGTGTTTTTTTGTTTTGAGGTGTAGTGCTGGCCTCACAAGATGTGTTCCCAAGCACTGATGCCCCCAGGGACTCAACTACAACATTCAATGAACATCTGGTGCCTGCTGGGCAGGGCTGTGGAGGATGCCATGCTAAATAAGCAGGCCCTGGCAGACACAGAGTTCGGCTGAGACAGCTCCTCCTCTCCGGCAGGCAAGGCACGAAGGACCACCAGGATATAAAGACAACATCAGGAGGCAGAATTTGGATGCCTGCAATGACGAAACTTGTCTCCAGAGGACTGATGGGGAAACAAAACCCCCCACTGCTGGCTGAGAGGCAGGCCGGGGTGGGGGGGTGGGTGAGGGATATTAGAGGTGTGGAATCCATTAGCACATGTCAGGCTTTACCAACAGCCTGGGTTGGGTATTTTTGACTTACTGCAGTCATGAAATTAAAAGATGCTTGTTCACTGGAAGAAAGCTATGACAAATCTGGACAGCAGACTGAAATGCACAGATATCACTTTGGCGATGAAGGCTGGCATAGTCAGAGCTATGGTTTTTCCAGTAGTAGTGTATGGCTGTGAGAGGAACTACAAGAAAAGCCGAATACTATAGAACTGACTCTTTGAATTGTGGTGCTGGAGAAAGAGTTTTGAGAGTCCCTTGGACATCAAGGAGGTCAAATCAGTCTCTTAAAGAAATTAATTCAGACTATGCACTGGAAGGTCAAATACTGAGGCTGAAGCTTAAATACTTCGGCCACATAATGAAAAGCCAGGACTCATGGGAAAGACTGAAGCAAAAGGAAAAGGGGGTGGCACAAGATGAAATGGATAGTGTCACGGAAGCAACACATGACCTCAGACTTTATTGAGAGATAGAGTAGGAAAGAAGAGCCTGGTGTTATAATCACGGGGTCACAGAGAGTAGCACATGTCTGGACAACAACGTAAAGTCAACTCAACAGACATTTTCTGGGATTTGGTGCTGAACACTAGAGTCATGAAGAGAAAAATCGAAGTTTCTGCCCTAAAAGAGCTCTCCTAGGGGAGTGGGACAATTCATGCAGTGACAACTAGGTGTGAAAATATACACAAAGATCTAGCCGGATGGGAACACTGCTTTCCCTGATAGAATTCAGTTTCTCTTTCTCTCTCTCTCCAGAAAGCCTTCTGGGAAGAGGTGGCAGGCTATCTCAACCTTTGAGCCTTCAAGGGAGTTAGGTTATTCCTGGCTAGCAAACAGCAGAGACCAGTCACAGAGGCACGGGCCCAGGTGGACAAAGAGAGGCTGGAGTGCGGATGTGTTGTGCTTGACTATGTAAGTTTCTTACAAGGAAGGGAGGTGGGTTAGTGCATCAATTACACAACTGTTTCCATGCACAGAGAAGTGTGAGAGGGGACCCAGAGAGCGCTGTTGTTACCACCTCGTTAAACTCTGCACACATCTCTTATGGTGTCCGTCCTTCCTTTCCGAAGACTGTAATTTCAGTGCCCCAGGGCTGTGAAGGTCATCAGCCTCACTTTCTCCTCCTGAGCCATCTGGGTCCAGTGACCAGACGTTCATAAGGATGAGCTGGCCCAGAACATCTCTCATAATATAACTATGTAACAAAAGTACAATTTCTTGCATAACCTTCCTTTTTTCTGTATCTTGAACTGTTTATTGAGAACTAATTCACAATTTAAAAACAAAAAAAAAAGGCAGACTGGTGCCAGACTTTGTGAGAGGCTTTAAATGTCAGACTGACGCTGTTTTATTCCGGAAGCGATAGGGAGGCGGCCTATGTTCGGAGGAGCTGGGGGCTTTGCTTGGCTTCCTTCAAGGCCATTTGGCAGGGGGATGAGTGAACTGAAGAGATATTGAGCACTGACTGTGCTAAGCTTTAGATACAAATGGGAGGCAGCGTCTGCCCTCCAACAGCTTACATTCTTTAAAAAAGAAAAAGCTTTTTAAAAATTCTACACTTGACACAGAAAGGGCCCACTTCCAGATACAAAGACGAACTTTGAAAAAGGGAACAAACATCTAGGTAAAGCTCGCCGTAAATCCAACGAGCGACCTCAACTTCTGCTCCGGATTTCTCGGCTCAAGCACGCGGGAAGATCAAAAGCGACAAAGCGCTACGTCATTAATGACTAATTAATTATTATTAATTAGGACTCACCGCGGGGGTTAGTGTCCGCCTTCCCCTTCTCGGCCCCGGCCCCTCTCCCTCCCCCGTCTCTCCTCGTGTCTCCCTTTTGGGGGAGGGGCCCCTGGGCAGGTGGGGGCAGTGACACGGGGGCAGGGGCCCTGGGGGGGGGGGCTCTTCCTCCTGCGTTCACATTTTACTAGCTGGGTGACTGGGCAAGTCCTTCACCCCGCCTGCCTCCGTTTCCCCATCTGTAAACTGAGCTGGAGAAAGAAAGGGCGGACCCCTCCGGCATCCGCGCCAAGAAGGCCCCAAGCGCGGTCCCCGAGAGTCGGACACGACTGAACAAAAGGATGGATCCGGCGCTCAGGGGGCTCCTCTCCACGAGCCCGCCCCAGGGACACGCGGCCGCCGCAGGGGCGCTCAGGCCCATCTAGACCAGGGCCTAGAGCGCCCTCGCCCGGCTCCCAGGTGGCCGCGCGGCGCCAGCGCGAAGCCTCCTGGGAGCTGTAGTCCGTCTCCCTACCCGCCATGGCGGCCCCAAAGCTTCCAGTTCCTCTCCCCTTCCCTCCCACCAGCGGACAAGGCCCAGAAGGGCCCGCCAACCGCCTACCTGCTTGGGCTCCGTGGCAACGGGCGGCGGCGGCGGCACCGCCTGCACCGGTCCGGCCGGCATGTCTGCGGCGCTGGGGGCTGCGGCTCCAACGGCGGTCTAGGCGCGAGCGGCCGCTACCACAGGGCCGAGCCGGGCGCTCACAAGATGGCGGCGGACCGCCTTGAAGGAGGCGGGGAGACGCGCTTCCGGTTCCGCCCCTTGTCTTCCGGGGAGCTTCTCCCCCCCCGCGCACGCCGGGCGTGGAGACGCCGTTGCCATGGAGACGGCCGGGCGGGAGGCCTCAGTTACTGGGCTGGGAGCGGCTGCGGACCCGAGAAGTCGAGGCCGGGGCTTCGGGGGCGGGAGCTGCGGGAATAGTTCCAAGAGCCGCAGCGGCGCTGCTGGGGGCAGGTGAGCTCGGGGTGACGTCCCGGGGTCCCCTCCTGCCCCGGGGTCCCCAGCCCGCCTGGGCCCGGCCTCTTCACTGCCCCCACTCTGGCCCCGCCCCTCATCCTCCCCCCCCGAAATCTAGCCCCCAACCCTGGGATCACCCCTCCCACCTCACCTGGGGAGCCCATCCTCTCCCTCCTCACCCGCGCGAAACATTGCCCCCATCCCACCTCGGGGAGCACCTGCCTTCCTGGAGGAACCCCCATTATTGTCCGCATCCCTGGGCCCTCCCACCTCGGGGAGCCCCTGCCTTCCTGGAGGAACCCCCATTATTGTCCGCATCCCTGGGCCCTCCCACCTCGGGGAGCACCTGCCTTCCTGGAGGAACCCCCATTATTGTCCGCATCCCTGGGCCCTCCCACCTCGGGGAGCACCTGCCTTCCTGGAGGAACCCCCATTATTGTCCCCATCCCTGGGCCCTTCCACCTCGGGGAGCACCTGCCTTCCTGGAGGAACCCCCATTATTGTCCGCATCCCTGGGCCCTTCCACCTCGGGGAGCACCTGCCTTCCTGGAGGAACCCCCATTATTGTCCGCATCCCTGGGCCCTCCCACCTCGGGGAGCACCTGCCCTCCTGGAGGAACCCCTCATTATTGTCCCCATCCCTGGGCCCTTCCACCTCGGGGAGCACCTGCCTTCCTGGAGGAACCCCCATTATTGTCCGCATCCCTGGGCCCTCCCACCTCGGGGAGCACCTGCCTTCCTGGAGGAACCCCTCATTATTGTCCCCATCCCTGGGCCCTTCCACCTCGGGGAGCCCCTGCCTTCCTGGAGGAACCCCTCATTATTGTCCCCATCCCTGGGCCCTCCCACCTCGGGGAGCACCTGCCTTCCTGGAGGAACCCCTCATTATTGTCCGCATCCCTGGGCCCTCCCACCTCGGGGAGCCCCTGCCTTCCTGGAGGAACCCCCATTATTGTCCCCATCCCTGGGCCCTTCCACCTCGGGGAGCCCCTGCCTTCCTGGAGGAACCCCCCATTATTGTCCGCATCCCTGGGCCCTCCCACCTCGGGGAGCACCTGCCTTCCTGGAGGAACCCCCATTATTGTCCCCATCCCTGGGCCCTTCCACCTCGGGGAGCACCTGCCTTCCTGGAGGAACCCCCATTATTGTCCGCATCCCTGGGCCCTCCCACCTCGGGGAGCACCTGCCTTCCTGGAGGAACCCCCATTATTGTCCCCATCCCTGGGCCCTCCCACCTCGGGGAGCCCCTGCCTTCCTGGAGGAACCCCCATTATTGTCCCCATCCCTGGGCCCTTCCACCTCGGGGAGCCCCTGCCTTCCTGGAGGAACCCCCATTATTGTCCCCATCCCTGGGCCCTTCCACCTCGGGGAGCCCCTGCCTTCCTGGAGGAACCCCCATTATTGTCCGCATCCCTGGGCCCTTCCACCTCGGGGAGCACCTGCCTTCCTGGAGGAACCCCTCATTATTGTCCCCATCCCTGGGCCCTTCCACCTCGGGGAGCACCTGCCTTCCTGGAGGAACCTCCATTATTGTCCGCATCCCTGGGCCCTTCCACCTCGGGGAGCACCTGCCTTCCTGGAGGAACCCCCATTATTGTCCGCATCCCTGGCCCCTCCCACCTCGGGGAGCACCTGCCTTCCTGGAGGAACCTCCATTATTGTCCGCATCCCTGGGCCCTCCCACCTCGGGGAGCACCTGCCTTCCTGGAGGAACCCCTCATTATTGTCCCCATCCCTGGGCCCTTCCACCTCGGGGAGCACCTGCCTTCCTGGAGGAACCCCTCATTATTGTCCCCATCCCTGGGCCCTCCCACCTCGGGGAGCCCCTGCCTTCCTGGAGGAACCCCCATTATTGTCCGCATCCCTGGGCCCTCCCACCTCGGGGAGCCCCTGCCTTCCTGGAGGAACCCCCATTATTGTCCGCATCCCTGGGCCCTTCCACCTCGGGGAGCACCTGCCTTCCTGGAGGAACCCCCATTATTGTCAGCATCCCTGGGCCCTCCCACCTCGGGGAGCACCCCTCCTTTCCTAGGAGCCCCGCCCTGCTCCCTCGCCCCTTCCACAGCCCTATCCTGAGGCCTCCCTCCTCCCCATCTAAGACCCCTTACCTTTCAGGGACTCATGTCAAGCTCTGCTCCTTCCCCCCATTAGCCAACCTGTATTTAGTATCTCGTCAGGCCCCTGGCTAGGGACTGGGGTCATGAGTATAAAGGGGAAAGACCAAGAGCACAGGAGACCGGCTTAGCTTGGTCAAGGACTGGCTGGGCCTTCCTAGCCCTTCATCACCTTTCCAAGGCTGAAGGCTGGGCTTCAAATCAGATTTGGGACTCCAGGCACCGTCCGGCCTCCGGATTCTCTCTGTGAGAGATGTCAGGCGGGCACATGGGGAGGAGCTCCCAGGAGAGTTTGAGGAAACCCAGGGACGCCCTAGAACAGGCCAAGTAGAGTTGTCTACCAACGAGCATTTGTTAAACATATACCACATGCCCAGAAAGCATCCCCTCCCCTCTAGAGTCCCACCCAGAAGAGCTCAGCTGGAGGGAGATGAACAGATATGGGTTCTGAATTAAAATTTGAGGAAACCAAGGCCCAGGGAGGTGGGAGGCAGGAGATGGTCCTTGTTCTCCTGCCTCCCCCCAGAGAATCTTTTGGCCTGCAGGATGGCCCATCTGCTGGGGAACCAAAGCTGCATGGATAGCTTGAGGAAGGACATCACAGACTTGCAAGGAGCCATTGTGGACGTGTTCTCTCGAGCGGGGGCCGTGCGCTTCCCCTCCTGGAAATTCCCCGACAAAGTGTCCTGTGACCTGGACTTGGTGTCTCTCTTGGAGCACTATGACCACGAGGAAGGGAACCCAGAGTTCACTCAGCTTTCCCATGTGGTGCTCCTGGAGTTGGTGATTGACAGGTGAGGGAGAAGCCATTGGTGCCTGGTGGTTGGAGCGGGACACCCAAAGAGCAGGGGTGGCAGGCAGGGAAGCAACTATCAGCTTGACTTTCTAAGGTTGGGAGCTGTCCAGAACTAGAATGCTAGGGAAGCCCCCATCTTCAGAGCTGTCTGAGAGAGGAAGCAACAACAGCATTTATATGTAGATTTGCAAATTCAGGACTGATGACATCATGAGGGTAATGTCTTAACTTGTTTGAGAACTGGATTTAAGTGAGGCAGAGCCAGCAAAGTGTTCAGCCTCACTCCCTTCTCCTGAGTCATCGAAAGGCCAGTGGCAAGACATAGGCCTGAGGTGCAGTGGGTAACCTTGGCCTTTCTAAGTGAAGGTCTTTCTCAGGCCTCAGTTTGTCTGAGGCACGCCTACTCTGATGAAGGGCTGGATAAGAACTGTGACAAAAGATGGCTGAATTTACCATCACAAAAACATCTGTCTGGGACAGGAAGACCCTCAGCATTTCCAGCCAGAACAGAAAATAATTGCTATGCACACTCATTCTAGAACTCAAGAACTGGCTGGCTGGGGGCTTTTATTGGCCATTCAATGAAAACTGAGTAACAAGTCAGATAGCTGACAGATGGAAATATAGACTTTTTAAAAGCCTGTTTTTCCAGGAACAATTATAGTTCCATCCTACAGATGAGGAAACTGAGGCTGAGGGAGGTGAAGTCCAGGGTCAGTAAGTGTCCCAGGCATGATTCAGACTCTGGTCTTCAGGCTCCAAGTCTGGCACCATGCACAGTACTACCATGCTGCCTCATGGGAGCTGGAAGACCTTCAGAAATGTTATGGAAGGTGGGGTGTGTGCTCTTCTAGGCTGAGTAGATGCCTCTGGAGCCTCTGGCAGCTCTGCTCCTCCAAAGAGGAAATGGGACCCAACGATACTGGGATGGCCTGGGTGCAAGGTAGGGCATGAGCCTCCCGGCTGCAGTCCTGACTTTTCTGCTTATCAATAGTGGGAACTGGGTAAGTCACTGAGGCCCCTCTGGGGGCCTCAGCTGCTTAACTCAGTCAGGACACACAAAAAACCCACAAGTTTAAAAAGCAAGAAAACTCAGACCCCAAGCTCTGGACAGTATGATGGCCACTCAGAGAGCCAGTGAGCTTTGAATTTGGCAAAAGAAAAAGAAAGAATACCAGGGGCATCTAGGTGGCGCAGTGGATACAGAGCCAGCCCTGGTGTCAGGAGGACCTGAGTTCAAATACAGCCTCAGACACTTGACATTTACTAGCTGTGTGCCTTGGGCAAGACATTTAACCCAAATTGACTTGCCTTCCCCGCTCTGAAAGAAAAAGGAAAACCTGCCAAAGGGCCAAGTGACACATCCTCTTTTATGTCAAGGTACTTAAGAGTGCTGGCCAACATGCCTATGGAGCTTTGTCAGCTCCCCAGGATGCCTTGGTTTCCAAGACCACTGACAAACTGGGTGACCAGGAGCATTCTCCCCAGGTGGAAGCTTTCGAGCCCTCTCCAGCTTGTCTGGCTCTGGGCCCTCAGTCTGGGTCTCTTTGTCCCCCAGGCTCCTTTTGCTTCTCCAGAGTTTTACCAGCTACACAGACAACATCACCAGCAACGAGCTGATCCCCATGTCCCGTGAGGTGGGGCCCTGCATGTCCATTGGGCTCACTGTACGCAAGTACTGGACCAGCACACTGAAACTGGGAGAGCTCTACCGGCAATCGCTGACTAAGGTAGGGATGGTTCTCCCAGCGTAGCCCTTGGGCATGTGACTGCCAGACAACAGGAGTGGCTGACAGCTTCCCCCTCTGCCAGGGCAGGAGGGGTCTTCTCTCATTTCTTGCTTTGGAGCCAAGTTTGTTTCTTGTATTTTGCAGAATTTGCTTCTGATTTTTTTGGTGTTTGGTTGTTATTTTCATTTGCATTATAGTAAACGTGTATACTGTTTTCTTGGCTCAGCTGACCTCACTCTGCATTAATTCATGTGCACCATTCCATGTCCCTTCATATGCTCACGTACATTATTTCTTGTAGCACAATAATATTCCATTATGCCTCATAGACTCCCCCATTTATTTATATTGGTTATAGCTCTTCTTCTGTGCTTTATCCTTCTCTGGTTTAGGTATTAAGACTAAATTTGTCCAGCTAGGTGGTGCAGTGGATAGATCACCAGTGCAGGAGTCAGGAGGACCTGAGTTCAAATCTCACCTCAGACACTTGATACTCACTAGCCATGTGACCTTGGGCAAGTCACTTAACCCCAATTGCCTCATCCTGGGTCATCTCCAGTTATCCTGATGAATATTTGGTCAGTGGATTCAGATGGCTCTGGAGAAATGGGGATGGTGACCTCCCTCCCTCATTCAAAACAAAGTCAAGTGCAAGTCATGTCATCATTTCTCTGATGGCATGATCTTCTTCAGCAACGAATCAGGACCAAGAGTATTTTTTCTTTGGGAGTTCCTTTACAGGTATATCTGTTTTGGGTTATTTAAGATCTCAATGTCATCTTTTCTCAGATGTGTATTTTATATTTTTGAAGTTTTTCTTTATTTCTATTGTGTTTCCAATTTTGTTACTGTATAATTGTGTATAATAGGTTCTGATTACTCTT
This sequence comes from Bettongia penicillata ogilbyi, assembly GCA_023548195.1. NCBI lineage: Eukaryota > Metazoa > Chordata > Mammalia > Diprotodontia > Potoroidae > Bettongia > Bettongia penicillata. The sequence goes on along the minus strand of JAJHZJ010000154.1, from coordinate 7,265,971 downwards.
TTTATTTCTTCTGGTTTTGCTGTGATTTCACATTGCTAGTTTAAAATTTTCTTGATTTGATTTTCTACCCTCTCCTTTTTAGTCAGATTGACTAAAGGCTTATCAGTTTTACTAGTATTTTCAAAGAACTAACTTTTCATTTTATTTATCATTTTTATAGTTATTTTGGTTTATCTATTTGTCCTCTTATTTTTATCATTTCCTCTTTTGTGCTTATTTTAGGTTTGTTGATTTGGTGACTGTCTAATTTTTTTAAAATGTATATTCAGTTCACCAATCTTCTCTTTTTCTATTTTATCAATATATGTTTGCAAGAAGAAGATTTTTCCATGAAGGACTGCTTTAATTGTATTCTAGAAGTTTTGTTGTTCCATCATTATCACTTTATTTCACATAATTACTAATTGTTCCTATGATTTATCCTTTGACCCAGTCGTTTAGAACATCATTAAGTCTGTGTATTTTATTTGTGCTCCCTGCTTTGATGCCTATCTTATTGTGTTATAGTCTGTAAAGGATGTAGTTATTATTTCTTCCTTTTTATACATTTATTTTTATTAGTGCTATGTGGTGCTAATAAATAGGTATATTCTTTTGCAATTCCATTAAGAAGGCACCATACATATTTTAGCTCTATCAATTTGTTCAATTCTGTATTTTCTGTTGTATCCCAAACTGAGAGACAGCAGGATCTTTCATCACTGTTATGTTGTTGTCTTTGTCTTCTTTGTAAATCAGATAATATTTCCTTTATGAATTTAGTTGTTAAAGTATTTAGCGGACTGAAGTTTAGTAGTGATATTAACTTGTCTATAGTTCCTTTCACAATAATGTAGTTTCCAATTCCTTACTTTTGGAAATTTTTTTCCAGTCTTCATTTTTATTCTATGTATGTCTTTGGTTTTTAAACGTGTTTCTTGTAAGCCACAGAATGTGAGATTTTCTTTTCTAATACAACCTGTTATTCTTTTTCTTAGATTTCTTGGATTGTTTTGAAGTTAATTTTTTTCCATTTGTCTCTAAAATTGTTCCCCCCCTCCAAATTAGGATTTCCCCTTCTTCTGTAAAAGCAGTACTATATTACTTTATTTTAGCTTAATTTATTTTAAAGTCACCCTATTTCTACCTGCTGTCTTCCCCTCACCCATAAATTTGCCCTCCTCTTTCTGTTTATTACCCCTTTCTCTGATTTTGGAGTTTTGTTTCTCTGTTCCTTTGTCTTTCTTGTTTTAAATTTTTTCTCCTCTTTTATTTTTCCTCTTAGTTAAGTAACTAATGAAAATTCCCCTTCCTCCTTTCCCCTGTAATTTATTTTGTTCATTAGTTTTTTAAATTTCATTTTTTGTATCTTTTTTCTTTTTTAGAAAAAAATCCTTTTTAGGATGGTTTTCCCTTTTTTCATTATTTATCTTCCTTTCCTGTATATTCTAGAGTTTTATTCTTTGTCCTTTTCTTTATTTTGTCCTTTATTCTCTATATTCCTCATGGAATTAAAACTTTGGAAGTACCTATTTTGTGTTCCCACCTATAAAGTGTTTCTGCTATTGCCCCATGGGCTCCTTTTTTTTTTTTTGTACTTCATTCTTGGAAATAGTATTACCAGCAGGTGATGGAGAACATGTTTCCCTGGGGAAGGAATATTCAGAGCTGTGTCCTTGATTGTGCGGTTTATTAGTTGGCCTTTGCTCTCCCTTTGACCATTTCCCCATATTTGCCTTGCAGTCTCTTCCTGGGCTCTGTGTCCTCCCAATCCTCTGGGTGCCAGTTGCCCCCAAGAGCCCTGATTCCCCTTTTCCTGAGGCATAAGGTCCCCATCTCATGTCATATAACATCTCCTTTCTCCTATAGCAGTATTCATCAGCCATACCGTCTCCCATGACAGGAGCAAGATTTTCTTCTTTCCCTCTTTTCTAATTCCACCTTTTACATTTTCATCCATTCTCCTATGGGTTCTCTTCCTGAGAGACTTCAGGAGTTATTTTCCTTTCCTTATTAGCCTTTGACTTGGTTAGGATACATCACATGTTCCCCTGCATCTCCTTCCTCCCCTTCCCTCTTTTATATGCCCTCCTATTCTCTAATTTAGTTCCCCCCAAACAAACAAAACAAAATGTTGCTTCACTTTTAGACATTACGCTGTGAAATTGTAAGATGTAGCCACTATTGTTACAGGCCTGTTTCTCCGCCATCACTTGTATTTGGCTTTTACTTTCGCCCTTGTCTCCTGATGCACATTTAGAAAGAAATCTCTGAAAGGCTTTCTTGTTGTATTTACCCTCCTGTACTTCTGTTGCCTGGACTGTTTAAGAAGCAAATACTTTCCCCAAGTTCAGTTTTCTTTTTAGGAACGTTTTGAATATTTGGTTTTTATTAATATCCTTTTTCCCCATATATGGTTAGATTCATCTGTGCAGGGTAGGTCACCCTCAGGCTTCACCTTGAGCACTTCAGAATTCATTATTCCATTCCCTCTTATAGTTTCTGGTGGTTGCACAATATCTTGTTCAAATTTTCTTTCCTTCATATTTAAAAGTCTTTTTTCTGGTTTCTTGCATCATCTATTGTTTGTTAGTGGAAATATTAAATTTAAATTGCAATTTACAACCTAGAGTTTCTTTCCTTCAAAGCAGTCTGTGGATTCTTTCGATTGATATTTTGTCCTCTGTGTTCAGAAGTTCTAGGCAGTTTTCTTATATTATTTCTTACATTGTGGTGTTCAGGTTTCTTGACTCATGTTCTCTTTGAGAACTTTAATTCTTAGATTGTCTCTATGCATCCTTTCTTGAAGATGAGTATTTTGCTTGCATGGTGATCATTCTTTCTTTGAATGCTTGTCTCATTGCAAATTATCCTTACTTCCATGTGTCTGCATTCCCAAACAGTATCTCTTTTGTTTTGTTTTGTTTTTTTGGTGAGGCTTGGCACTGTGAATTCAAGTTTTTCTATTCTGCCAATGATTTCTTCCTTGCAGGCTATCAATCTACTCTCACAATTCTGAGTTTTCTTTTAAGCCACATAGGAACATCCTGCTATGGCTTCATGTTCTCTGGGGAATCCTCAGGGTCCTCAGCCTCATCCCTTGCAAAATTATTGACAGAGGCCTGAATTCTCATTCCTGCTCTAGAGACCCTTTGCCCTTCTGTTATTAGTATCTTTCCCACTGATTATTTTTGCTGTCATTGTCTGAAATTTCTTGCTCCTAAGAACTTTGGAAGTTTCAGTCTTTTTTCTTTATTTCCCTCTTTTTCTTGCTTTCTGACTCCCTCTCCTTTGGTAGTAGTTTCCCTGGGGCTGGATTTCAAATTGATGTCAGCCTTTTCCCTTGCTGGGCCACTCTTGGCTCACCAGCATAGGTGTCTCCCTCAGAGACTTGTGGAGATACAGAACTGGTCCCAGGTGGATGCTGAGCACTTGCTCTTGGGTTTGGTGGTGTACCCCCCAGACTCCCCCCGCACAATGTGTTTGTTCCCTCTGTTCCTCAGCTCTCCAGCTGAGCTCTGCTGTGACACAGAATGTGACTTCTTCCTGCTGCGATGACAGCCTGGGCAGGTTTTTGCATCAGTTGGAAGAGCAGAATGTGCCAGGGGCTGGGCTGTACACTTGGTCTTGTTATATGCCCATGGGGGGAATGAGATGACCCTGATCTCAACAGTGGTGGAAGGAGATTAGGGTGTTAGGGATCGTTGGCTTACGTTGTGATTAATTCATCAGGTTTTTGCCTTATTTGGGTTCTTGGTGTCCAAGACCATAGAAACAGCTGAGCTTACTCTGTCTTGGAGGCGTAATTCCTCATTTGGAGAGGCTTGAGAGTTTGTAGGAGTGCAACAAAATGTCTCATTCTTCATCTCGTGTGCCCCTTGTCCAGCAAGTTTGCTCAACACCTTTCATTGACTTCTTTAGCTCCTGAGTCTAGTCCGGACTTCTCATCCTGGCATTGGAGGCCCCCCACAAGTCAGTACCACCCATTTTTTCTGAATTCAGGTGTTTGATGCTCCAGCCAAGCTGGTCTTATTAGCTTAGCACCCCTGATCGAGAGCTAGAAGGACATAGGGACCACCTAGTCCAGTACCACTTTTTATAAAAGAGATAGGCTGACAACTTACATCTAAGCTTTTCATCAGGCATTGAAGGGAGGACCTTCCATGACTGAGGCAAATCACATAAGATGTGCTGAAAGCGGTGGGAGATCCCCCTCCCCTGAGGGAGGAGAGCAGGTTACTCTCCCTGTTCTCCAGATGGGGAGCTGAGACTCTAAGAGGTGAAGCGGCTTGCTCATGGTGAGACAGTGGCCTAGTTAGACCTGAATCCTGATTCAGGGGCTTCTCCATGGCAGCCCCTGCTTCTTCCCAGGGGCCTGTCCAAATCCTAGTGATGTGCACTGGGGGCTGGAGTAGGTTACCCACATTGTTGAAGCCGCAGAATCTGGACAGATGGATGCGCTGGTTTCCGGGGTCCTCCGATCCAGGCCCTAGCATCCAACCAAGCTGCTCTCGGGCAGCAGCCATAACCCCTTGAGGACCAGGCCAGGGCTCAGCACCTGCTGCTTTGGCAGGATTGGCAGTCAGTTAACAGACATTTACTAAGCACCTCCTCTGTGCCAGGTGCTATGCTAAGCATGAGGGATACAAAGAAAGGCCAAAGACAGTTCCCTGCCCTGAATGGGGGAGACCACATGCAAACCCCAATACACACTGGAGACAGGATAGATTAGAAATAGCCTAGGAAGGGCACTAGAATGAAGAGGGGCCACAGGGTTTTCTCTCTAGGGCCTCCCCATTTCTGCTACTGGGCAGAGTTGAGTGCAAAATAAAGGTATTGGCTGAGCCCAGGTCCAAGACTCTGGCCAATTAGATGGTGTTTCATGCCCACTCGTGAACAGAGCTTACAACCCTGGCCCTCCCAACATCATTTTCTTCCTCTCTATTTCCCCCTTCCCAGAAGAAGACAAAGCAGGAAGATCCCCCTATCCTCCCGGACCAAAATGAGGCAGCCGAGAGCCACCATCCAGCCATCCCCAAGCCTGAGGCCTCAGAAGAGGGCAAAAGCAAGACCGACAAGACCCTGCCATCCGACATCCCGGCTTCCTGCCCTCTGACACCTGGCCCCCCCAAACCCAGCCAGCCTCAGGGTGCCAGCCTTCCTGAGGCCCCAGTGCCCACTGCCTCCCCCAGTACCACCCGCAGCACCCATGCCCAGACCATTGACACGGCCTTGATACCCTGTGATGCCTGCGGCAGCGTCCAGCGGAGCTTGTGGGAGGTCAGCAAAGCCATCGTCAGCCTGTGCACCAGCCACAACCTGCCCTCGTCCCTGGACAAGTTTCAGCATCTTGTTCACGAAGCCATGGGGCAGCAGCCCATGTCAGTCATGGACCTGAGCTACTGGGCATCCGAACAGAGCAAAGACCTGTCCCGGATTAACAAGCACTTTGAGGCCCTGAGGCAGGTGGTCAGCCCCATGCGGACGCAACTGGAGGAGGCTGAACAGCTGAGGCAGCAGCTGGAGCAGCAGCTGGAAGACCAGGCGCGTGAGCTGCAGAAGGAGAGAGCTGAGCAGCAGCAACAGAGACTGGATGCTGAGAGGCATGGGGCTGCCAAGGCACAGGAGCAAGAGCAGGCCCTGGCTCAGCTGGAGGAGGAGAAGCAGGCTCTGCTCTCAGGTCCTCTGCCCCCCTCACCCCCCACCTTCCCTCTTCCCTGACCCTCCCTCTTCCTTCCTGCCCTCCCCCTGGCCCTCCCACCTGCCCTCCTGCCCTCTCTCCCTCCTCCTCCCTCCTGCCCTCCCCCTGGCCCTCCCATTTGTCCTTCTGCCCTCTCTCCCTCTGCCCTCCCTCTGACCCTTCCTCTATCCTCTGGCCCCTGAGCAGCTAGCCTACAGGGGTCTCACAGGCTAGCCTGTGCCAGCTGCCTGTCCCAGGTCAGAGAGATACATAGCCCCATTTGAATATCCTTGGACCTCAGTTTCCTCATCTGTAAAATGAAGGAGAGCAGGGGAAAGGCATTGTGCCCATGGCTTCTGAACCTCTTCCAGCTCAAGGTCAGGGCTCTTGGGACCGAGTACTGAGAGGGGGTCACATGTAGAGGGGCTGGTTCAGAGCTGCCCCCCCCCCGAATGGGGTGCCAGGATGTTACCTGAAGAATTCTCTGGATGGGCAATTCTAGAACAGGGTCTGACTGTTGAGAGGCAGAAGGGTCTTTAGAGGTAAGCAAGTCTGTCCCATCTGAAGTAGGTCCTCTTTTTCCATCCATCCAAGACAGAGACCGGGCCGCTAGGAAGTAGAAGGGCAGCCATTTCATTTGGGGTCACCTTTCTTGGCCAGCCAAGCCAGGCCCAGGTTGCCCAGTCACTTCCTGGGTTAGAGGACTCCCACTAAGCTGGATGTGGCATGAATGGGAGTTGGGGTGGAGGAGGCCAGTGAGTCCTCAGGTGCTCTGGCAGATGCCCTGCCTAAGGGTGGCTATTGAAGAACAGCTCAGCTACCAGAGGTTGGTGGGTGGAAAGAGGCTGATGAGCTCCTGATAGATTCTTCCTCACCCCTGCCCGTCACACCACCCATCCCCCCTCTCACAGGATGTGCTCCCAATCCTCTGGGGCAGTCTGTGACTGCTCTGGGGCATGGGTGCCCTGCTCGCCAGTCCCTCCCCCCACCTCCTTTACTGGACTCAGGGCTTTTACCTTTTCCTTTACTTTACCTTTATTTGTTCATTATGAAGAATACCAAGACACCTGGGGTTATCTTTGAGTCCTGAAGCTGGTTCTGAGAGATGCATTGCCCCTGGACTTTCCTTGCACCATTAAGGAACGCCACCATCTCCTTGACAAGTCAGTTGAGGTGCCAGGGAGTCTGCCCACTCGGGTCACTAACACGGTCTGCAGAGGGCACATGGTTCCCATAAAGCAGTTGGCTTTCCTTAATGATAAAGGGATGAGTGGTCTCTCGTGCCCATGCGATCCGACTTTTGTCTCTGTTTATCTTGACTTTCACATGTTACAAGGCATTTGTGTAATTGGCCATTTTCTGTACACACGTGCGCAGGCCCATGTGTGTCTCTCTAGTGGAGGCATGTGCATGTTTTACTAGCCCTGAGGCTCTAGGGAAAAGTCTTGGTGATGAATGGGGGCACCAAGGAGGAGGAAAGAATGAGAATTCAGCTCTGTAGCACTATTGCATGGAGCAGGTTCTACAGAGAACACTGAGCCTCAGAGAGGGGGCGTGACTAGTCAGAGGTCACACAGTGAAAAAGGTGCTGAGCCAGGGTTTGAACCTAGGTCTCCTGGCCCAAGGTTGAATGGTGGCGTTTTCTACTGTGTGGAGGCTTCTGAGCATAAAGCAAGGAGGAATCTTGACCCAGTCATGGCTCAGTGTATCCTGCTGCTTGTCAGAGATAAAGCTTGGGCTGTTCTGTCCTGGGCTGTGCTGTTGCCCATTTGAGTGGGTATATTCTATAACCCTTATAAACTGCTCCAGAGCCCAGGATAGGAGATTGGGCCTGAGCAAGGGAGCCCCTGGGTCTCATCAGAGCTAAGGGGATGGAGGTAGAACATGGAAGGTCAGGGCTGGGAGGGGCCTGAGAAAAAAGAATGTCAGAGGTGGGAGGGATCTTAGAAGAGGGGTATCAGAGTTGGGAGGGGCCTGAGAACAGGGGATGTCAGGGCTGGGAGGGCCTGAGAACAAGAGGTGTCAGGGCTGGGAGGACCCTTAGAACAGGGGATGTCAGGGCTGGGAGGGACCTGAGAACAGGGGATGTCAGGGCTGGGAGGGGCCTGAGAATATCACCATCATATTTCTAACAATAATACTAGTGCTATCATCTGTCTCTCCTGGCTGCACTTAGATACTCGGGCACCCTTACAATGCTGTGCTGTGCTGAGTGTCTTGCAGTGAAATCCAACTTGATCCTGGTGGCACTGGGAGAGATTTCAGAGCTAATTTAGTTGAACCTGCCTCCATTTTACAGATGAGAAAACGGTCTGGGGGAGGGGAAGGTCACCCAGCACGATTCCTTGGCTAAGAGGTTTTTATTTTGGATTCCTTAGAAACAAGCATCCTGAAGAAGACCGTGGGCACGCTGAGTGAGGAGCTGAGGCAGAGGCAGGGCACCATCCAGGACCTGGGTGAGCCTGCCCTTCCGGGTCCCCGTCTGACATACAGCCATGCCCAGAGCAGACATAGGCCAGCATCTGCCATTGGCTCCTGGCCCTCTCGGTTTCAAGGGTCACCTTATAACCCCGTTCAGTAGAAGGAGTAGGAAATCCTAATAAGAGGCTTTGCAGTTTGTAAAGCATTCCACCAGGTAGTCTTCAAGTGCTTAAGAGCCTGTGTGTGCTAGGTCCTGGGGATAGAAAGATAGAAAGAAAACCCATCACCAAACACAGGGAGGGAAGCCAGGGGATCAGGAGAGGTTTCAGCTTAAAGAAAGAGGTGAGGAGGGTGCACATCCCAGAGAGGCTCAATGCTGCAGCCATTGGAAGGAGGGCTCCTTGGGGCTTGGAAATGTCAGAATGAGGAGGAAACAGATCTCTTTCTTCTGGTAGCACATGCCTCTCCAAATGAGGGATTACAGAGCAACCTGTGTCCGCTCCAAGGAGGAGAAAAGCTCCCACAAGCTCCAAAGGAGGTTTCTTAAGTAGCACATTCTCAACAGCTAGTGGGAGATGGGCGAGATGGCATTCCAGCTTCTGGGCCTTTGTCGGAAACATGCCCTCTCTGAAGCTCCTCTTTCCTGGGATCCCAGCATGTTGAGGAGGAACAAGGCATTCTGTATTGCTTTGCCCTCAGAGCTGAAACTGGGGTCGGAGTTACTGAGGGGGGAGGGGGCTGAGAGGAAGGAGGAGGAGGGGAGCGAATATTCTCTGGCTAACCCAGGCTGGCATTCGAGGGACCTAGAGACAGCGCTCCCTGTTGGCCAGGCTCAGTGGGGCTGTCTGATGGGCTCTTGTCTCTGAAGTTACTGTTGGTTAAATACCTGGAGGCTCCTGGGCTGGGGAGCTTGAGGGGTGGGCCAGGTATCTGAGGAGCTCCAGGAGAAGGAGTGGCATTGAGGGGTTCTACAGAGGAAATAGTCATTCCTGGAAGGGGGATGTGTGCTGGGACTCTATATGTGAACTTGAACTTAGATTCCATGGGGAGGAAGAGGTCACAAAGATCCTCCCAAGGCTATTCTTACCAGTAGAGCTGTGTATGTATGGAGTGGCATGCAGAGGAGTGTGTACACGGTCTATCCTGAGTCTGTCCACATCCTCAGAATTCTAAGACCTGATAGCCATAGTGAGGGAAGGGCATGGAGGTGCAGAGACCAGAGCCCATGGGAAGCTTTGCTGCAGAGGTGAACTTGGTGCTGGCACACTGTAGTAGGTACTGCCATTGCCAAGGCATGACGATAGGGGAGGGAGGGAGTGCCATGTGTGGGGAACAGAGAGAAAGCCAATCTGGTGTTGGTTCACCACAAAGGGTGGTAGGAAAGTTGGGTTGGGGTCCTGCTGTGAAGGACTGTACAGACCCTTAGGGAGCCACTGGAGTTTATTGAGTAGGGAGTGGTGTGGCCAGAGTTGACCTTCAGGAGAATCACTGAGGATGGCCTGGGGCAGGGAGCAGTCTACTTGGGTGAGGAGAGCAGGGGAGACACCCAGGAGAGCCTGGGGAAGCCCAGATTGGACAGGTTTGGGGAGTGAGGAAGCCCAAGGCGTAGCTGAGGTATGAGGCTGGCAGGCTCTAAGAAGGGTGGCAGCCCCAGTAGGAACAAGGAGAATGTGGCCATCATAGGAGGATTGGGAGAGAGAGTGAATATTGTTTGGGGCATATGGAATGGAGGTGTCCAAGAAACAGCTGGTGAGTCAGACCTGGAGCTAAGGAAAGAGGTTAGGGCCAGGTGGATTCATCTGGGAATCATTCATTTAGAGATAAGGACCAAGCCCCTGGGAGCAGCTGAGGGACTGAGGGAGAGATGGCAGAGGGAGAGGTGGTAGAGGGGGCCCATGTGGTCCCCAGTGGGAGGGAGATGGGGCATGAGCCCTCCTTACTGGAAGGAGAAAGGAAGGCAGATATAGAATGGAGGCCTCTGGGGATCTTGGGGGGCAGACCTCAGGGGACCTTGGGGAGCAGGCCCCTGGGGAGGAGGCTGGGGACCTTTCTGAGGTCCCATATGGGGGAGTGAGCTCCTCTTGGGTGAGAAGCTGCTGCCTGCCTTCCTTCCTGAAGTGGTCACAGCTGCAGGTGCCTGCTAAGAGATGGCCAGGGAGGAGGGATGTCCATGAGAGGAAAGGGCCAGAGGCTTATCTGAGGTCAATTTCCCCCAAAACCAGTGGCTGATTGTGCCTCTGGTTTGTGTATTTGTGTCCCCAGGCTCATGGGGTCATAGGTCATCTGGTCCAACTCCCTCATTTGACCCTGTGTTGCGCTCTCTCTAACTTCCCTCCCCTCATAGTAAACCGAACCTAATAGTATGGGGGGGGGGGGGGCGGTTATCTCCCAGAGGCAAAGAAACAACAGATGAAGGATGACATGAGCAACATGGTGAAAAGAAGCGAGACCAAGCAGCTGGAGGCCCGGGTCCAGGTGCTGACCGGGCGCCTGGAGAACGCCAGCCAGCAGTTCACCTGGGCTAGCACGGAGCTGGACAAGGAGAAGGCCAAAGTGGACAGCATGATCCGGCACCAGGAGGTGAGGCCAGCTGCCCTGTTTGGGGGGTGGAAGTGAGGGGAGCAGGGGCCCACACATTCAGTCCCACCCGGAGAGCACCAATAAAGGGCTTCCTCTGGGTTCAGTGTGATGCTGGGTGCCAACCCCAGCCAGCTGGCATTTGGTGGGCATGGGGTCAGGGGAAGGTGCCTGGAAAGGCAGGGAGGTGGGGGCCTCACAGCTGCCCGCCCAGAGTCTGGGCTGCAAAGCTGTTGCCTGCAGGGGGCCTGTGGGGTGTAAGTGGGTAATTCCCAGGGTCTTTCTCCCTCCTTCCTTTTCCTTACTCACCTTTATGTGAGGTTATGGAATCCCAGAGGTTGAGAGAAGTCCGAGACTCATCTAGACGAGGCTCCTCTTGTCCTGCAGTTTTGGCCACACTTAGGAAGGGAGGGGTCCTGTAGGCCATGTTAGAGCTGGGGCTGTCAGAGGGAGGGGGGGTGAAAGGAAGGGTGAACGGATGGGCCTAGGGTCCAGGGAAAGGCCAGACAGGGTCAGTGATGGGGCTGGACTGAGCTGGCAGAGGCATTGGGGGCAATGAGAGGACTTGAGGGGATATGTCCAGGGGTTTGGGGACCTGACTGAAGGGGGCTGCTTCTGAACTATTCAGAGCCTAGCATGGCACAGTCTGGTGAATAAGCCAGGGAAGCCTGCCTCAACCAGACTTCAGCCTATGTCCTCTGGGCCTGAGGGAGATCTGCGGACTTGGTGAGGTGGGCAGGAAAATGGCTGCTCTAGCTGCCCATCCTGGGGGCCAGGCCCAGGCTTCACACACAGATTCTTCTTCCCATCTGCGCCCTCTGGGCTTCAAATGAGCTAAGGAAACTGGGACCCACCCTGGCCAAGGCAGAGTATGCCAGCTGGGCCTATGCCCTCTGTCCCCCTCAGACCCTGCAGGCCAAGCAGAGGGCCCTGCTCCAGCAGCTAGACAGCCTGGACCAAGAGCGGGAGGAGCTCAGGACCAGCTTGGAGGAAGCTGAGGTTCAGCGAGCTAGCCTCGAAGGCCAGCTGGAGGCTGCCCATGGAGACAAGGAGCACATGGAGGTCCAGCTCAAGGCCCAGCAGGTGGGCAGGGGCAACATCCAGAGGAGGCCCAGAGCAGAGCCACGGCCTCCTCCTGCTGTGGAGGAGCCCCAGGGGCCATGATGCTGGCTGCAGTTCAGGGTGGAGGGGGTGGAGGGGTGGAGGCAGGGAGGCCAGAGGCCCCTCAGGCAAGGGACTTCCCACCTCTGGGCCTCAGTTTGTCCTTCAGAAATGGAGCCAGTTCCAGGGCAACTCCCCTAAAAGAATGGTGTGAGGACAGTCCTTTGTGGAACTTTAAGCCTATAGATGTGAGTGATGGCTTCTTCCCAGGGGGCCCAGGGCAAGAATGAAGGGACAGGGTTACGGGTCAGGGAGGGGAGCTGAAACCCAAGGTTGCCTCCTCTTGGTGGGCACCAGGCCGACTGCTGGGTCAGCCTTATCTTGGCAAGGCTGAGAGAGCAGGACCAGACAGCCCTGGGGCAGAAGAATGGGGAGCAAAGCGCCAGGCTCTGGGGTCCTTGTTCTAAGAGAGTGCCCCTAGGGCTTCACTGACCCCAGAGTATGTCAGCACCTGGACAGCTCCCTGGAGCCCCAGCTCCATGCCCCTCTTTTCAGGCCCCTTGAAGCTCTACCTTCCCTACCAGGGAGGCCCAGCTCCTCTTGTCTGCCCTCAGCTGTGGGAGACTGGGAGCTCCTTAAAGGCAAAGATTGTCTGTTGCCTGGTTAGCACAGCGTTGGGCACATAGTAGGTGCTTAATAAACACTAGTAGACTTAGTAGTTAGAGTTGCTTCGCACTCAGAGGATCAGTGCCCTCCCCAGCTAGGATGCATCAGAGGTGGGTGCTGCTGCCCACTCTCCTCCATGGCTGTTACTGTAACACCTCCTGCTTCTCTAGCTCTTCAACGCTGGCCTGACCTGGTTTTTGGCAGGACACTCTGAGGGAGGTGGGGCAGGTCTCATTCTAGCCAGGGTCCATAGCAGTGGGAGTGAGCCCCTGCTGTCTCTCGGGCTATGGGTTCTGGGGAGGGGGCACACTTCAAGGCAGGGTCTCTGGCCCCTGTACTTGCTGAGGAGCTGCCTGGTCCCACTGACTGGGAAGACCCGTGCCTGGTCTGGCCTCACTGCTCCCCTGGTCCCCTGGCCCCAGGAGCTGCTACAGAGCCTCCAGCAGGAGAAGCAGGGCCTGGAACGGACCACAGAGGAGCTGCAGGTGACCGTCTGCAAGCTGGACAAGTCGATCCTGGAGCTGAAGGAGCGGGAGCGGCTGCTAGTGGCATTCCCTGACCTCCACGTCCCCAGCGAGGCCCAGTTTGAGAGTGAGAGCCAGCTTTAGGGCAGAGGGTTGGGGTGGAGCTGAGAAGTCTGGGGCAGGCCGGCCCTAGGGAGCCAGCAAAGGCTGCAGATGGCCAGCAGACCTGGACCCCAAGGCTTCCGCAGGTGTCGGGGAGGCTCTTGGAGGGCAAGCCTCACCTGTGAGGGTCTTTGGGCTTCTCGGCTCCGCTTCCTCTTCTGCAGAAAGCCTTTCCTGAACCACCTTCATTCTCTGGCTTCCCTTCTCTCTGTGGATCATCTCTAATTTATCCTGTCATAAGCATATGTGTACAAGACAATTTGAACACTGCCAGAGCCTGGAGAGCAGGCCCTGGATTTCTTTGGCTTCTCTTTGCACCCCCAGCCCTTAGCACTGCTCTGTCTGGCACACAGTAGGTCCTTAATAAACAGTTACTGGCCTGGCAGTGGGCCAGTCCTGATATGAGCCTGAGCTCCCCTTCAAGCCATCAGAGGAGGAGGAGTCAGCTCCTGGGGTGGGCAGTGAGCAGAGTTCTCCAGCAGGCGGGGCCACAGAGGAGGAAGTCCAGAGCTGGGAAAGTACTTGTCCAAGGTCTTGGTGGTAGGAATTATGTTTAGAGGCATGTTTGGAAGCCAGGTCATCGGATGTAGACAGTACCACCCTACCTACTATGAGCCATGCTATGCCACTGAAACCCCTTGGAGGAGCCTTGGGTCCCTCTCCCCACTATGGGCTGTCCATTCCCTGGAGCAGCTGAGCACAAACTCTGAACGTGCAGCAGGGAGAGCCCAGGCCAGCCCTGGACATGACTTCCCTCTGGGGTACCGCTTCCTCATCCATAAAACAGGGACAAGAAGCACAGACTCCCAGTTGGAAGGGACCTCAGTGGGCCTCTGCAGCTCAGGCCTGAGCAGGAGTCTGTCTTAACACCCCTTGACACATATATCACATACACATACATCATCCAGTCTCTGCTGGAGACCTTCAGGGATGGGAAGTTCACTGCCTCCCCAGTACCCTTGTTCTGTCCTTTGGGGTCAAGATTATAGCAGAACCAATTAAATGCTGAGCCCCCTCCCTTAGGTGGCCTCCCTAGGGCTAGGGAGCTTTTGTAGATGTGCAGTTGGCTTTCCCTGGCCCACAGGCTGCCTGAGAGATCAAAGCTTGCCTCAGACTCTCACAAGGAATGTGTATGTGTGTGTATGTGTGTGCAAGTGTGAGGGAGGGTGTGTGTGTGTGTAAGTATATGAGTGTAAAGGTGAGGAAGAGTATGGGGGGTGTATGTGTATGTGTGAATGGTGGGGGGTGTGTAAGGATGAGGGTGAGTGCTGTCCCCCTGACACCAAAGGGCAAAACAAGGTGTTGGTGGGTGTGTGTGGGTGAGTGTTGAGTGTGTATGTCAGAGGGTGAGGGTGGGTGTGGCCCCTAGGTCTGTTCCCCTGGCCTCCCTGGGCCCCAGGCTCCTCCTCAAATCGGGCACCAGGGGCCACATATACCCATCCCCACAGGCTCCGGGAACGTGGCCGAGGACATGGAGAGGCAGGTGCAGGCCAACAACATCCGCATCCACATCCTGGAAGAGGAGAATGGCCGACTGAGGACCACACTGGCCAAGCTGAAGGAGGTGGCCCAGCAAGGTGGCCTCAAGGTGAGGGCCCCCAGAGCCTCCTGGAGGCTGGGGCTGAAGGCCCAGTGCAAGGTTTCCAGAGGGAGGAGGAAACCAGGTGAGAAGGTGGGACCTGTCCAAGTCTGGAGAGCTAGAGAAAGGCCAGAGGAAGACTTAAACCCAGCTCCATGGGCTCCCAACCCCATTCTTCATCAGGGGAACCTGGGACCCTGGAGGGCTGAGAAGAGGCTGGTGTTAGGGGCCAGGAAGCCGCCCTGCCGCCTAATGTACTAGTGCTGTTGGTTCTCGGGGTCAGTACTGTGGAGGGCCGAGGAAGCCTGGCCGGAGGAAGTCTTATCATGAGCAGAGAGCAGCCTAGAGTCCAGGGTCTCCTTGGCCATGTGGGACCTGTGTGACCTCAGTGCCCTGGGCAGATGCCAGACTGGGGAGAGCCCTCACAGCAGCTTGTGGGGAAATTCCCCAGATTACACCCTGTGCTCATGAAATAGAAAAGAATAAAGAGGGGCCTGGTCTAGACTAGAGGGAGCTCAAAGGCTGCTGAACTAGGCCAACTCCCTTCACTTTACAGTTGGGGAAACTGAGGCCCAGGCAGCCACCCGGCAGGATTTGAACCCTGGTCCTCTGCTCTGACATTTCCTGTCCTAAGACCCCTCCCAGCACTGACCATCTGTGATTCTTTCCAGCTCGTCCCAGAGGCCCAGCTCTGGTCTTCACCTTCTAAAGGGACTCAAACAGGGACCTTCAGCCATTTCCGAAGACCTTCTCCAGGGTGAGTGTCCAAATGACAAGAAATAGGTGGGCAAGTGGGGCTGGCAAGGGGGCTGGGGGTCAGCCCTTAGTCACCATACCCTCTGTCCCTCTAGTCACCACAGTGCATCTACCACCCGCCGGGACCGTCCTGCCAGCAGCCGACCCAGCAGTGAAAGCAGCGTCTCTGGTCGCGCCTCCCGGCCCCAGCCTGGCCGCCCCAAAGCTCCTCCTGTCCAGAGGACCCTCCGCTCACCCTTGACCATCATAGGCTCCTCAAAGACCTCTGGCAGCACCAACATTGCCTACATGGAACTGCGAGGGAAGGGCGGTGGGAAGCATAGCTTGCTAGGCTCCGAGCATCAGCTGAGGTAGCAGGAGACAGCCCCAGGGACAAGAAAGTGGCCTGGCCAGCTTAACCCACACATCAATAAAGCCACAGGCCTCTGCCTTTTCACCAGAAATTCAGCTGCAGCAGCCTTGGGGCGGTGGGCCCTGGTAGGAGGGGAGCTGCCTGTCAGAGTAGGGGTAGGCAGGGCCTTGGGGACTAAGTCCTGGCAGGAGAAAGAAGATGGTGAACCTGGTGCCAGTGCTGAAGGAGGTCCCTGGGTGAGGGGAGCAGACACTGGGCCCAGATTTCCCATGGAGCTCAGGAGACGTAGGAGGACACATGTGACCCCTAGCCTCTGGTCCTCAGGGCTCCCCTCTTTACTCCTCCCCCCAGCTCCCTAGGAAATGAGCCAAGATTTCTGAGCTCACCAAGCTCCACCTTATAGAAAAGCAAACTGAGGCACAAAGGGGAGGGGGCTTGCCCAACAAGGTCACATGGAAAAGCTGGGCCTGGAAACCAGAGGTCCTGGCTCTCAGGATTGCCTTCACCATCCCAGAGGTCAACTTTGCCTCTGGCCTGTGGTTCCCCCTGGAACCCAGATGGACCCACAGCTCTCTCAGACTGACATCGGAGCCCCCCCTCACAACATGGACCCACGGCCAGCCCTCCTCTTTTAGGCTGACTCCAGGCCCCCAGGTCCAAGAGAGGAGCCAGCATGTTCATGGAAAGATGAGTCTGGCTTTAAAGTTGCCTGCGGTCCCTTTCCAGCCCCTTGGCTCTGTGGCTGCTCCTGGAGGGACCTGATGGGCCAGGGAGGAATGGAGGGAAGCTGGCCTGGGGCAAGCAAGTTCCTGTGCACCCAGGACAGAAATGCAGGATAGTAGCTGCTAGTGTCTCTGATTTAATGTTTTACACTGTACACAAAGGTGTTCAGCAGTCTGGGCCCTCCCTTCTGGCCCTTGCCAGGCATTATTAACTCTAATAAATTAGTATGAAATTAAGCCCTGAGGAGGAGTGCAGGGACTGCTCCCTGGCAGTCACTGATGACCGAGGCTCTGCCTGGGCAGCCTCCCGCTTCAAGCTGGCCCAGGCTCGCTGGAGCCCCTGCAGGCTGGACCTCGCTCCCCCACGTGAGGCCTACGCACGTCACACCTACTGTCACCACGGGCTCCTGTGAGGAGGGGAGCGGCAGTGTGGGCATTCTGCTCCTGGGTGGAGGTGGGAGGCAAGGCCAAGGGATGGTTCACTTTCCCAGTGGAGAATAAGCCAGGCACGGTGTTCCTTGAGATGGCCACATGGGCCCAGAGAGCCAGGGCACCTCGAGGATAGAGTTCTCCACCCCCTTGGTCCCCAGGGCTGGACCGGGGCTAGCTCTCAGTCCAAGAGCTTCCTGCAGGGACAAGAGAGAGTGGGCATCAGGAAGCGCCCCCTCCACCGCAGCCCAGGGACCAAGGCAGGAATTCCCCTCCTGCTTGTCTCATCCCCTCCTCTGGCTCCATGTGAGGGGTGGGTTCCTCTTTCCCCCCAAAGTGGCACACATGCCTTCTGAGGTGGTTTCATTGGGGACTGACCAGGGGGTCAAGGGTGACTGGGACAAGTGGGGGCAGGGAGGCGCCATGCCTGTGGGGGTGGGAACCTGAGAATGTCGGTTACCGAGAATGTTGTGTTTGCACAGGGGGCAGGTCTGTTGAAGGAGCAGCCAGGGGTCTATGCATTCCCGATGAAATTCATGGAGACAGGGCAGGACCCTCAGACACTGGACAAGAGGGCAGAGAGGGAGGATGAAGCAGGCAGGCCTGAGACAAGGTAGAAGCAAGTTCCCAAGGCCTGGGCCTGCTCCCAGGCTACAGGCCAGATCCTGGGAGGAGAAAAGCCTGTGTGACCTTAGCCAGGTCCCCAGCCCCCTCTAGAGACTACCTGGGGTGCCCAGCACCAAGCCTGTGAGATGGTCATGTCTAAGGACCCTTCTGGCCCTTCCCTTCTGAGACCATGACAACAGCATTTATATAGCCCTGCTATGATCTGAGCCTTACAACTATCCTGGGATGTGAGTACTGTTATTATCATCCCCATTTTACTTTTGAATAAACTGAGGCCAACAGGGTGAAGTGACTTGCCCAGGGTCACACAACTACTAAGTGTCTGAGGTTGGATTTGAATTTGGGTCTCCCTGATTCCAGGCCCAGCTGCTACATATGGTGTGTCATGGTTTAAAAAGTACTTGTACAGCCCAAGAGCTCCTCAGATCCTTCCCAAGAGTCCATGAGGTTGGTGTCTCCAGAGCCACTACCCTCATTTTACAGAGGAAGAAACCGAGGCTTGGGTAGGGGAAATGAGTTGCTTAGGGTCTCATGAGAGTGTGCACTGGGGGTGGGACAGGATCCCACATTGCCTGATTCTCCACTGCACCAGGCGGGTATGTGTGTGTGTATGTGTATTGTGTGTGCACATGTGTGTATGTATATGTATTGTGTATATGTCTGTATGTGTATATGTGTGCATGTGTATAGTGTGTGTATGTGTATTGTGTGTGCGTGTGTGTATATATGTGTATTGTGTAAATGTCTGTGTATATGTGTGCTTGTGTGTGTGCATGTGTGTGTGTGTATGTGTGTACAGATGTAAGCTGGTAAAGCCTTTAGACACACTAAGACTTGGGGACACTCTCTGCCTCAAGGTCATCGCCTCTACATCTCATCCTCATACCTTCTGGCTCAAGGGCCCTCACCTGATTTCGGTAAAACTGGTCCAGGCAGATGGCACAGGTCTGGATGTCGGGCACGTTTGCCCGGTGCTGGCGGCCTGGGTGGTAGCGCCTGGTTTTTAGGGCTGCGAGTGTCTGCAGGATGTGTTGTTTGAGGTCCAGCTGGGGAGAGAAGGCATCCAGTAGAGTAGGGAAGGGCCAGGGACAAGGGAGAGCAGGGGAAGTGGGGAGGGAGGCTCTCACCTGGGGGTCGGGCTCCACTGGGCCCTGCCGGGCCTGCCGCCGGGCCTGGATGATGAGACCCATGCACAGGAGTAAGGCCACCAGCAGAATGGTATTCCACAGCTTCTGCAGATACTTCTGGGGGAGGAGCACCAGAGTCAGGAGGCTCAGCCCTGCACCCTGGAGATGGACTGCTGGAAAAGCCTAATTGGCCCCTGGAGCCTGAGCCCCTGAGCACCAGAACCAGAGCTGAGAAGGAGTTTGTAACAGGATGTTGGGGTGGGGTGGGGGTGATGGTGTTACAACAGGGGATGTCAGAGCTGGGGGGATCATTAGAACAGGGATGTCAGGGCTAGGGAGGTTGTTAGAACAGGGGATGTCAGGGCTGGGAGGGAGTGGCGTTTAGAACAGGGGATATCAGGGCTGGGAGTGCGGTTAGAACAGGGAATGTCAGAGCTGGGAGGGGCCTTAGAACAAGGGATGTCAGAGCTGGGAGGGGCCTTGGAAAGCATCTTTGTCTGCCTCAGTTGGGCTATTTTTATTTTCTATTTACCTTTTACTTTTACTCTCTCCCCCCATTTTGCCATCACAATCCTTTCTAGGTACACAGCCACCCACCCGCAGCTCCACCCTCAGTGGACACCCCCATCCCTGTAACAAGGAAATGTCACACAAAACCAACCCTACACACAAGCCTAGTGACCCCCCTCCATGTCCCCAACCAGATCAATGCCCTCATTTCAGAGGAGCTTGAACCAGCCCTAGGAGAGGTGACTTGCCCAAGGTCACTGGGCACAGCCAACCCCAGGGCACCTGCCCCCCAGGCTGGCATTCCTCCAGCTGTGGCCCTCAACTGACCAGAGACCCCAGAAGGAAAGGGCTCAGGGATTTCTGCAAAATGTCTGGCTGCCTGACTGATGCTCTCCACACTCACAGAAGGCTCTGAAGATCCCTGTTGTCTCCCCTGTGGTTTCCACCCTAGTTCTGCTTCTCAGCCCTGTCTCCTAGAACACACTGTGACAGAAACCTAATGAGTCTTTTCCCCAGTCCATCCAACGCATTCTCCAGAGAGATGGCTCTAATTCCCACATCATCCCCCTTGCTCCCAAGGCTCCCAAGGCTCCCTAAGGCCCACTCCTGCATCAAACATTTATCAACGAGCAATCTCTTTGATTGTTGAAAGATGTCTTCATCTTCCCTCCCTTTCCCAGCCTGGCTTCAATCTGCCTTTCTGGCCTTTCCCTCCCTCTGGCCCCATCCTGTTCACTCCACCCTAAGGAAACCAGGCTTGTCATCCCCTGGAGGGAGCCAAGTTGTTCAACAAACCACCCCCAATGGCCTGGCTGGATTAATCAGAGTAGGCCACGTTTCTAGAGCACTTTAAGTGCTTTCTACAGCACATTTTAAAAAATTCTCACAACAGCCTTTGTGATGGGTGTGGTCCAAAGGACAGGTTATATAATTATCCTCATTTTAGAGATGAGGAAACTGAGGCTGAGTGGTTCAAATATATTGTCCAGGGTCACATAGTTAGCCTGCCACACCACCTACTGCCTGCCTCTGTTGATCCAGTTATATTTGGTGTTACAGTTATATATGGGTATGGCAGTCTATGCCCCCTTCCCCCCTTAGAACATAAGCTTCTGGAGGGTAGGGAGTGTTCCTTCTATTCATCTACCCATCCACTCATCCATCCATCCATCCCTCCACTCATCCATCCATCCACCCATTCACTCACCCATCCAACCATCCACCCACCCATCCATCCATCCACCCACCCATCCACCCATCCACCCATCCACTCACCCATCCATCCATCCACTCACCCATCCATCCATCCACTCATCCATCCATCCATCCGTCTACCAATCCATCCATCCATCCATCCACCCATCCACCCATCCATCCATCCACCCACCCATCCACCCATCCACCCATCCACTCACCCATCCATCCATCCACTCACCCATCCATCCACTCATCCATCCATCCATCCGTCTACCAATCCATCCACTCACCCATCCATCCATCCACCCATCCATCCATCCATCCACCCATCCACTCACCCATCCATCCATCCACTCATCCATCCATCCATCCGTCTACCAATCCATCCACTCACCCATCCATCCATCCACCCACCCATCCATCCATCCACTCATCCATCCATCCACCCATCCACTCACCCATCCATCCATCCACCCATCCATCCATCCATCCACTCATCCATCCATCCATCCACCCACCCATCCATCCATCCACCCATCCACCCATCCACCCATCCACTCACCCATCCATCCATCCACTCATCCATCCATCCACTCATCCATCCATCCATCCGTCTACCAATCCATCCATCCATCCACCCACCCATCCACCCATCCACCCATCCACTCACCCATCCATCCATCCACTCACCCATCCATCCATCCATCCACTCATCCATCCATCCATCCGTCTACCAATCCATCCACTCACCCATCCATCCATCCACCCACCCATCCATCCATCCACTCATCCATCCATCCACCCACCCATCCATCCATCCACCCATCCACTCATCCATCCATCCATCCATCCACTCATCCATCCATCCACCCATCCACTCACCCATCCATCCATCCACCCATCCATCCATCCATCCACTCATCCATCCATCCATCCACCCACCCATCCATCCATCCACCCACCCATCCATCCATCCACCCATCCACCCATCCACCCATCCACTCACCCATCCATCCATCCACTCATCCATCCATCCATCCATCCGTCTACCAATCCATCCATCCATCCGTCTACCAATCCATCCATCCATCCATCCATCCACCCATCCACCCATCCATCCATCCACCCATCCACCCATCCATCCATCCATCCATCCATCCACTCATCCATCCATCCATCCATCCACCCATCCATCCATCCATCCACCCATCCATCCATCCACCCATCCATCCACCCATCCATCCATCCATCCATCCATCCATCCACCCATCCACTCACCCATCCATCCACTCATCCATCCATCCATCCGTCTACCAATCCATCCACCCATCCATCCATCCATCCATCCATCCACCCATGCTTCCTTTCTTCCATCCATCCATTTTGGTTTCCTGCAGGACATATGGACAGGGGTGGTATCAAGTCTTTTCCCTCCCCTCAGGGAGTTTCCAGTCTAGAAGAGGAGCTAAGACACAAACCATGACACTTGATGGTGAGTGTCCAGAATGGGGGGGGCCAGCGTGCTCTTCCCCTTTCCATCCCCCCACACCCCTCCGGGCTCTGGACCCCACATACCTGGACCCTGGAGCCACTTTCTCCAGGACAGATCACACCTTGCCACTCCCCATAGAGGCCGCCTCGAGACAGGCCACAGGTGGACCACAGGGTCAGCGTCAGGCCCACGTTCTCCAGCAACGTGGCCTGAGAAGTGATCTTGGCAGTGGCCTGCAGCCCCCTGCCGAGGAAAAGCCACAGATGAGACCAGTGTTTAAACCCTGCCAGGCCTGCTCTAAAGGGCTCTTTGAACTTTTTGTCATGAGACAGCACCTATTCCCTTTGTTCACTGACCAGCCAGCCCCCTTGCCTCTCCCTGTGCTCATTTTACAGTGAGGAGACTGAGGTCTTAAGTAAGAGAAAGACACAAATGCAGCCAGGCAAGCCTACATGTTGGGACCATAGACTGAGATGTCCTGGCTCCGGGTCCCCAGATCCCCACTCACCCTAACAAAGCACTCAGGAGTTTAGTGACATTGTCAGACATCTGGACCACGATGATCGGCTTGGAAAGGACTTGGGACACATCTAGCTTCTCGGTGGGGAGGAACAGAGAGGTCAGTGTGTGGGCTGGGGGTCTCCCCACGCAGCCTCCCAGTCTCACCCAGGCAATGGCCCAGCCCGGCCCACCTTGAGCCTACCTACCTCTCGGACAGCATTCTGGTTTAGAGCCAGGATTAGTAAGGCAGAGGCTCCCAGGACCAGAGCTCGCTTCATCTGTGGAGGTGGGACAGAGGTGGAGAAATGGGTATGGCAGGACCCCTGGTATCCTGAACCCCTGGGGTCGGATAGGATCCTACCCCATCCCCCTGGGCCTCCTCAGCAGGAAACTGACCCCTAGGCCTACTTCCTCTGGGAAGCCCTCCTGAGAGCAGTGGCTGGTTTTCTCCCCAGCCCATTCTCCCAGGGTCCCTCCCTGGTCCACCCTCCCTTTCTGGCCTCACCTTGTTGACCACAGAAGAGGTGAAGGACTCCTCAGGGCTGGCTCCCTGGGCCTCCACCTGTTCCTCTCCCACTGGGACCACTCCGATCCAGTCATCGCCAGCCTGAAGCTGGGGCTCCTTGTCCCCCACCTAGGGCCATAGAGGACTGTGAGGTGGAGAGGTGGGGGGTGCTACTTTCAAAATCTCAGCCTCATATATTTAGTCCTAGAAGGGCCTTCAAGGCCCTCAATCCTTCACGCAGTCTCACAGAGCTTGAAGGGAGCAGAGGGAGGATTCTAACTCAAGTCTACAGGTTCTAGAGTCAGTATTTTCCCTACTATAGGAGAGGCCTCTGGGGCCCAAATCTGGGATGTCTGAGGTTGGAGGGACAGGGAAGATGGTTCTGGGACTTCGAGCAGGCTCGAGAGTCTGAGTCTGGGTTTTGTTTTGAGGTCTGGGTATCTAGGGGCAGAAGTCTGAAGGTTTGGGGGCTGGGGCAGGGGCCAGTCTTTAGTGTCTGAATCAAACAGGGGCCCCCGGGTCTTGTCTGTGAAAGGAATAATCCATAGCCAACCCCAAGGTTTAGGGCAGGGGTAGCTGGGTATAGGTTGACAACTGTTTGGGGCCAGGGCCAGGGACCAGGGCAGGGGTACCTGGATGTAGGTTAATAGCAGTTTGGGGTCAGGACCGGGGGACAGTGACATGAACCCTAGATTGTAGTCAAACTGGGTTTGAAGCCTGCTCCTGCCACCTGGGGCCTCCGTTTTCTGATCAATAAAAGGAGTGGTACGCTGAATGGCATTCTAATGTCCCTTCCAATTCTAGAGCTAGGATGCTGTGAAGTCCAGGGAATATGGGTCCAGTGTCCAGTGAGGATTTGGTGGAGGAGTGTTGAGTTGGGGTTATGGATCTAGGGTAAAGTGGGGGGCTGGGTTCATCAGTCCCAGACTGGAGTCTGTGGGTGGGTCCCAGGTGGGGGTTTGAGAGTGTCCCAAGCGATCCTTAGGGAGGGCTTCCAGTACAGTTGGGGGGGTATTTGGCTGGGGTGGGGAGGCCCCTCACTGGCATAGGCTCAGGGGGGTTTCCTGGCCAAGGCTTGGGGTTATGAACTGTTTAGACAGGTCAGGGACCCCTGAGGTTTAGGATAGAGCATCCCAAGACAGCTCTGGGGTAGGTCCTAGTGGAGAGGGGTCATGACCCCCCCAACTGGGCTCATTCTGGAGGAAGTTGGTTGGGCCTCAGGTCTGATCCCAGTTGAGAAGAATTGGTCTAGGGAGTTCCTAGTCTCCTGGATAAGGCCAGGGAGCTGAAAGGAGTGATCCCTGGCCCAGGTACCTATTGGGAGTGGGGTGAGGTCATGGACAGGTGTGGGACCCTGGAGCTCAGAGTGGTAATTTCTGGCTGGGTTTGGCAGGGCAGTGCAGGTGCTTGGAGAAGTCTGGGCTTCTGGGGCTTGGGCTGGAGGGCTCCAGTTGGGGTCCCTGGGCCAGGTTTAGGCACTAGGGGCAGGGGATAGGCAGTCTGCCCCTCTCCACCCCCTTTGGGTAGAGGGTCCCAAGAAGGGGTCAAGAAGGGGTAGGAAAGGGGGGCAGTCACGGGAAGGTCCGGCCCCATCACCCCTCCCATCCCCAAGGCTTCGGGTCCGGGGGTGGGGCCAGGGGGGAGGTGCCAGGGGGGCGCCCGGGGTGCCCAGCTCGCTCACCAGCACCAGGCGGCCCTGCAGTCCGGCTCCGGGAGGCGGCGCGATGCGCGGGGGCCCGCCCAGCAGGGCGCCCTGCAGGGTGTAGCTGGCCTGCGGCCGCCGTAGCCGCACATCCACTCGCGCCCCGCACCCGGGGCTGGCCAGGCCCAGGCCCAGGCCGAGGGGCAGCAGCGCGGCCAGTAGCAGCAGCAGCGGCGGCGGCGGAGGCGGCCCGGGCCACAGGAGCGCGGGGCCGGCCATGGCAGCGCGGAACGGCCGGGGACAGCGCCCCAGGGGGCCTGGGACCGGGCTGCGGAAGCCTAGCTCGGGACCCGTCCGCCGGACAGCGACACAAACACCGGGCCCGGGGACGCCCTCTGCAGGCTGCGGACGACCGGGGGCGGGCCGGGAGGAGGGGCAGGAGGAGGGCCGGGGCGGGGACACCCCGAGATGGAGGGGGGGAGAGAGGGAGGGAGGGAGAGAGAGAGAGAGAGAGAGAGAGAGAGAGAGAGAGAGAGAGAGAGAGAGAGAGAGAGACAGAGAGACAGAGACAGAGAGACAGAGACAGAGAGAGACAGAGAGACAGAGACAGAGACAGAAAGAGACAGAGAGGAACAGAGAGAGAGAGAGAGAGAGAGAGAGAGAGAGAGAGAGAGAGAGAGAGAGAGAGAGAGGCAGAGGCAGGCAGAAAAGTCTTCCAAGAAAACAGGCCTTTGAATCATGCTCTAAGAGATGGGCAGGGATTCACGGGGTGAAGTGGAGGAGGGGGAGCCATTCCAGGCATAGGGAGCACCATGACTAAAGGCCCAGATGTGGGAGGGAGGACATGGCATCTCTTTTGGGGAAAGACCTGTTTGGCTGGACTGGTGAGTGCCTGGGGAGGAAGGATGTGACATAGGACTGAAGATTCAGTCAGTCAAAATTTATTAAGTGTTTACCAAGGGTGAGGTAGGGCCAACCTGAATGCCAGACAAAGGAGTCTAAACTTTACTGGTAGACCAGTTAGGAGCCTCTGAAAGATTTTTGAACTAAGGAGAGACAGGACCAGGTCTGCACAAAAGAAAGACTTTGGTAATGGATGAAGGTAAAGCTGGAGGAAGGAGTGAACATTGGCCAAAGGCTGCCGCTGAGGATTGGACCCAGATGGTGGTGCTGGCCATAGAGAGGAGAGGACTTGGGGAAGGGTAGAATCCCCAGGCCACTTGTTGGTTATGAGAGAGAAAAGTCTGGGGTACCACCAAGGTAATTAAGAGCTAACTCAAGAGGCCAGGCCTGGGGGAAGGAAGGCTCATCTTGGCATAGGTTCTGGTAGCACATCCAGCTGGTTCTAGCTGGTTCCAGATGGCAACGGCCCGCAGATCTGACAAATCATGCCTGAAGTCAAGAGAGCGCTCCTAGGTCTTATGGACATACCCCTCCTCTTCTCTGCCTCCAATATCGCTGGTTTTCTTCAAAGCTCAGCCCAAAGGCCATCGACAAATCAGTAAAAACTTATTTAGACCTACTCTGCTCCAGTCATTGTGCCAGGCTCTGGGGATACAAAGGAAAAAGAAAATCAAGAGCCTTCCATTCTACTGAGTGGCTACGGATAGAAGTATGATCAAGCAAGCCACAAACCAGCATTTATTAAGCTCCAACTATGTGCTGGGCAAGGCAGCTAGGTGGCCAGGAGGCTAGAGCAGGGGGCCTGGAGTCAGGAAAATTCATCTTCCTGAGTTTCAATCCTGTCACAGACACTCCCTAGCTGGGTAACCCTGGGCAAGTCACTTCACCTTATTTGCCTCAGTTTCCTTAGCCATAAATGAACTGGAGAAGGACATGACAAACCACTCTGGTATCTCTGCCAAGCAAATCCCAAATGGGGTGGTGGAGAGTCAGATCCAGATGAACAGCAATGTGATAGACAAGAGGGGTGCCAAGACAAGAAGGAAACAAATCCCTGAAGAACGTAAAATAGTCCCAGGCCTGGAAGATCAGCTCCATCAAAGGCCTTTCTGGATCCCCCAGCTCCATGGCCAAGGCCTCCCCTACCACAGGACCTTGGTTTCCCTTGTGTCCATGGTGTCTCCACCATTAGGATGTGACCTACTCCAGGGCAGAGAATGTTTCTTGGGATCAGAGTTCTGGAGGTCCAAGGGGCCTCAGCATCTATCTAGGCCAACCTCCTCATTTTACAGAGAGGGAAACTGAGGTTCAGTGAGGGTAAAGGACTAGCTTAAAATCACACAGTGAATACGTTAGAAGTAAGTAGAATTCAAACCCAGATCCATGCATTCTAGAGCTAGAGCCCTTTTCACTGTCAACTTTGTACTCTGTGTCTCCAGCACCAGCACAGCCCCTGGCACACAGTAGGAACTTAATAAATGCTTGTAGATTGAATTGTACAATCCTGTGAAGGAGGTACTATAGGTGTTGCTACCTATTCTGTGCATAAGGAAACTGAGGTTCAAAAAGGTGATGGGACTTGCCTGTGGTCACTCTGAGTGAGACAGACACTGAGGGAGAAGACAGAGGGAGAGGGGAAAGGTAGAGATGACCTGGAAGGGAAGTGAGGAGCTAGAGAGGGGGCAAAGGAAAAGCCAGGCAGGGAAAGAGAGTAAAGTGGAGACACACACATAGACAGATGGACAGAGAGAGGGGGAGGGGAGACAGACGGCACAAAGGAGAGGACGGACTGAGGTGAAGAGAGAAAGAGAAATGGGGATAGAGGGAAAGGGGGGAGAGAAAGTAGGAAAGTAAGAGAGATGGAGAAGGCAGCAGGAAAGATGAGCAGAGAGAAACAGGAGAGCAGGGAGAGATGACAGAGACAGAGAGAGGCAGAGACAGATATAGAGAGAACAGAGAGAGACAGAGAGACAGAGACAGAGAGACAGAGGTAGAGACAGATATAGAGAGAACAGAGAGAGAGACAGAGAGACAGAGACAGAGAGAGACAGAGAGACAGAGGCAGAGACAGATATAGAGAGAACAGAGAGAGACAGAGACAGAGAGACAGAGAGAGACAGAGGCAGAGACAGAGATATAGAGAGAACAGAGAGAGACAGAGAGACAGAGACAGAGAGAGACAGAGGCAGAGACAGATATAGAGAGAACAGAGAGAGAGACAGAGAGACAGAGAGACAGAGGCAGAGACAGATATAGAGAGAACAGAGAGAGACAGAGACAGAGAGACAGAGAG